>JBCAUA010009166.1:0-13227 GCA_038406235.1 Peronia verruculata | reverse complement strand
AACTTTTTTTTTTATTTTCTTTTTTCTTTTTCTCTTTTTTTTTTTTTCTTTTTCTTTCTTTTTTCTTTTTTTTTTCTTTTTATGGAGACCTCCAATTAAGTTTATTTTCATTCATTTACTTGATACTGATAATATCATATTAACATTATATCATTTGACAAAGATAATATCATTGTGGATACAAGTCTACATTGTTATTTCCATACAGGCATGTCATATACATACATAAATAAACTATTACATAAAAAGGCATGTAAAAAAAGATAGCCCACATTTGCATATAAATCTATAATTACATATCTACATGGTCATGCACACATTTCACAATAAATACACAAATCAAAATATTCCAGCATGTAAAAAGAGCTGCAAAATATTGCAGAATACATCTACAAAAGGATAGCACAAATTATGCATATATATCTTTAGTTCCATATTTGCATGCTCACATTCACATTTCATAATAAAAATCTAAACACACACTCAATGAAAATTATTACATCATTTAGCAAATTGACAGCATAGATATGCATATATAAAATACAAAAAAATGACATAGGTATACCTGTATACTAACAATCCCATTTCTAATCACATAAGCAAACACACATAAAAAATAAAATATCCATCATTTAAGCTAACTTCATTCATAATCTACATTTCTATTTCTACATACCTACTTACACACATATACATATTTAATGGGAGCAATATCAACAAAAGGAAGAGTTAACTGTTTAATGAGTCGGTTTCGTTGGTTGATTAGCTGGTTGGTTTAGTTTGTTGATTGGTTGGTTGGTTTAGTCGGTTGATCATTTGGTTGGTTTAGTTGGTTAATTAGTTGGTTGGTTTAGTTGGTTAATTAGTTGGTTGGTTTAGTTGGTTAATTAGTTGGTTGATTTACTTGGTTGATTAGTTGGTTGGTTTAGTTGGTTGATTAGTTGGTTGGTTTAGCTGAATGGTTGAACAAGAGTTGGTTAGTTCCTCATGCCACAGCATGCAAACAATTACACCCCAAGAACACTGCTTGAAACTCGCAAAAAAAAAAAAAAAAAATCTACTTATACATTACATCATTACATAATTTCACAAAGATAGGATCATTACACACATAAATACATATTTGCCATTTTCATAAAAACATACAGATACATAAGCCTAATATTACAGAATATAACATTTCTAATAATAATCATATATATCATTACATTTCCATTTCAATAATAACAAAGAACAAAATTTTCATTACAAGAGTTCACATAAATATCAAAACACACAAACACACACTCTCACACAAGAAAAAAGGATTACATCATTTAGCATTTGCTATCATAGGTATGCACATACAACATCTACTTTCTATTTCAACACAGACAGACAAAGAAAAAAAACAGATCATTTAACAAAAAAAAAATGTGATACGTAAGGCAGTATATCAATATTTCCATTTCTACACACAAACATACACACACAAAAAAATATTCCATCATTTAACAGGAGCTTCTAAAGCTTTCCTCATAATCTACATTTCCACTGATACACACATACAAACACATAGAAAACACACAAACACATACAAAAAAACATTCATTTGCTTAACAGGTGCTTATAGTTTTTCTCTTAATCTATATCTCCACTTACACAGACATACAAAAACACATACACACACACACACAAAAATTCCATTATTTACCAGGAGCTTTAATAGCTTTGCTTATAATCTACATTTCTAGATATACACATATACAAACACACACACTCACAAAAACAAATGCCATCATTTAACAGGAGCTTATATACCTTTGCTCATAATTTACACTTAATAATACACATAAACAAATACATATACACACGCACAAACAATTCCATCATTTAACAGGAGCTTATATAGCTTTGCTCATGATCTACATTTCTAGATATACACACATACAAACACACATACAGACATACAAAAAAAAAAATTCCATCATTTAATAGGAGCTTATATAGCTTTGCTCATAATCTACATTTCTAGACACACACAAACACACATACACACCCACACACAAAAAAAATTCCATCATTTCACAGGAGCTTATATAGCTTTGCTCATAATCTACATTAATTGTCTAGATATTCAAACACACACACTCACAAAAAAAAAATCAATCATTTCACAGGAGCTCATATAGCTTTGTTCATAATTTACTCTTAATTATACACATATACGAATACACATACACACACAAAACAAATTCCATCATTTAAACGGAGCTTATATAGCTTTACTCATAATCTACATTTCTAGATATAAACACAAACACACATACACACTCACAAAAAAAAATGCCATCATTTAACAGGAGTTTATACAGCTTTGCTCATAATCTACATTTCTAGATATACACATACAAACACACATACAGATATATTAAAAAATTCCATCATTTAACAGGAGCCTATATAGCTTTACTCATAATCTACATTTCTAGACACATACAAACACACATACACACACACATAAAAAATTCCATCAAACAGGAGCTTATATAGCTTTGCTCATAATCTACATATCTAGATATACACACATACAAACACACATACAGATATACAAAAAAAAAAAAATTCCATCATTTAACATGAGCTTATATAGCTTTGCTCATAATCTACATTTCTGGATATACACACATACAAACACACATACAGATATACAAAAAAAAAAAAATTCCATCATTTAACAGGAACTTATATAGCTTTGCTCATAATCTACATTTCTAGACATATAAAAACACACATACACACACGCACAAAAAAAAAATTCCATCATTTAAGAGGAGCTTATATAGCTTTGCTCATAATCTACATTTCTAGATATACACACATACAAACACACATACACACTCACAAAAAAATTGCCATCATTTAATCGGAGCTTATATAGCTTTGCTCATAATCTACATTTCTAGATATACACACATACACACACACACATACAAATAAAATTCCATCATTTAACAGGAGCTTATATAGCTTTGCTCATAATCTATATTTATAGATATAAACACATACAAACACACATACAGACATACACAAACAAATTCCATCATTTAATAAAAGCTTATATAGATTTGCTCATAATTTACAATTAATTATACACATATTCAAATACACATACACACTCAGAAAAATTCCATCATTTAACAGGAGCTTATATACCTTTGCTCATAATCTACATTTCTAGATATTCACATATACAAACACACATACACACTCACAAAAAAAATGCCATCATTTAACAGGGGCTTATATAGCTTTGCTCATAATTTACACTTAATTATACACAGATACAAACACACACACAAAAAAATTCCATCATTTAACAGAGCTTATATAGCTTTGCTCATAATCTACATTTCCACTTGTGCTCACTTACAAACACATATAAACATACACACCAAAAAAATTCTATCATTTAACAGGAGCTTATATAGCTTTGCTCAGAATTTACACTTAATTAGACACATATACAAATACACATACACACACACACAAAATTCAATCATTTAATGGGAGCTTATATAGCTTTGCT
Organism: Peronia verruculata; assembly: GCA_038406235.1. NCBI lineage: Eukaryota > Metazoa > Mollusca > Gastropoda > Systellommatophora > Onchidiidae > Peronia > Peronia verruculata. Next base: position 9,659 of record JBCAUA010009166.1, on the reverse strand, counting down.
CATAATCTACATTTCTAGATATACACATAAAAACACACATACAGACACAAAAAAAATTCCATTATTTAACAGGAAGTCACATAGCTTTGCTCTACATTTCTAGATATACACAGATACAAACACACACACAAAAAAATTCCATCATTTTACAGGAGCCTATATAGCTTTGCTCATCATCTACATTCCCAGTTAAATACATACAAATTTCTATCATTAAACAAGAGCCTATATAACTTTGCTTATAATCTACATTTCTAGATATACAAACATACAAAACACATATATACACACAAAAAAACAAATGCATTAATTAACAGGAGCTTATATAGCTTTGCTCATCATAATCTACATTTTTAGTTATACACACTTACAAACACACATGAATACACACACAAAAAATCCCATCATTTAAAAGTAGCTTATATAGCTTTGCTCATAATCTACATTTCTAGATATACACACATACATATACACACCAAAAAAATTCCATCATTTAACAGGAGCTTGCATAGCTTTGCTCATAATCTACATTTCCACTTATACGCACATACAAACACTCAAACACATACAAAAAAAATTCCATTATTTAACAGGAGCTTAAATAGCTTTGCTCATAATCTACATTTCTAGATATACACACATACAAACATACATACATACAGACAAAAAAGAAATTTAATTAATTAACAGGAGCTTATATAACTTTGCTCATAACCTACACTTTCAATTATACAAATATACAAACACACATCTACACACACACACACAATAATTACATTATTAAACAGGAGCTTTTATAGCTTTGCTCATAATCTACATTTTTAATTATACACACTTACAAACACACATACACACAAAAAATGCTATCATTTAACAGGAGCTTTTATAGCTGTGATTATAATCTATATGTCCAGTTATACACATGTACAAACACACATCAAAAAAATTCCATTATTTAACAGGGGCTTATATAATTGCTCATAATTTACACTTAGTTATACACATATACAATCACACATACACACAAAAAAAAACATTCCATCATTTAAAAGTTGTTTATATGGCTTTGCTCATAATCTACATTTCCAAAATATACACACACACAAACACATATACACACCAAAAAAATTCCATCATTTAACAGGAGGTTATATAGCTTTGCTCATAATCTACATTTCTAGATATACACATATACAAACACACATACATACACAAAAATTCCATAATTCAACAAGAGCTTTTATAGCTTTGCTCATAATCTACATTTTAAGTTATATACACATACAAACACACATACATACACACACAAAAAAATTTCATCATTTAAAAGGAGCTTATACAGCTTTGCTTATAATCTACATTTCCAGTTAAACACATATACAAATACACAAACACACACACAAAATTCTATCATTAAACAGGAGCCTATATACTTTTGCTCATAATCTACATTCCTAGACATACAAACATACAAACACACATACATGCAGACAAAAAAGAAATTTAATTAACAGGAGCTTATATAACTTTGCTCATAACCTACATTTTCAGTTGTATAAATATACAAACACACATCTACACACACTAACACAACAATTCCATTATTAACAGGAGCTTTTATAGCTTTGCTCATAATCTACATTTTTAGTTATACACACTTACAAACACACATACACACATACAAAAAAAAATTCCATCATTTAAAATGAGCTTATATAGCTTTGCTCATAATCTACATTTTTAGATATACACACATACATACACACACCTAAAAAATTCCATCATTTAACAGGAGCTTGCATAGCTTTGCTCATAATCTACATTTCTACTTATACACACATACAAACACTCATACACATACAAAAAAAACAAAAAAATTCCATCATTTAATAGGAGCTTATATAGCTTTGCTCATAATCTACATTTCTAGATATACACACATACAAACACACACACACACAAAATTCCATCATTTAACAGGAGCTTATATCATAGCTTTGCTCATAATTTACACTTAATTATACACATATACAAATACACATACAGACACACAAAAAATTCCATCATTTAACAGGAGCTTACATAGCTTTGCTCATAATCTACATTTCCACTTATACGCACATACAAACATACACATACAAAAAAAAAATTCCATTATTTAACACGAGCTTATATAACTGCTCAAAATCCACATTTTTAGTTATACACACATACAAACACACTACACACACACACAAAAATTCCATTATTTAACAGTAGCTTATATAACTTTGCTCATAATCTACGTTTCTAGATATACACACATACAAACACACATACACATACAAAAAAAAATTCCATCATTAAGCAGGAGCTTATGTAGCTTTGCTCATAATTTACACTTAGTTATACACATATACAAACACACATACACACTCACAAAAAAAAAAAAAAAAAATCCATCATTTAACAGGAGCTTATATAGCTTTGCTCATAATCTACATTTCTAGATATACACACATATAAACACACATACACACATACAGAAAAATTCCATTATTTAACAGGAGCTTATATAGCTTTGCTCATAATCTACATTTCTAGATATACAGACATAAAAACACACATACACACATACAGAAAAATTCCATTATTTAACAGGAGCATATATACCTTTGCTCATAATCTACATTTCCAGTTATACACATATAGAAACATACATACACACAAAAAATATTCCATTAATTTACAAAATATTCCATCTAAATTTCCAATTTTATACACATACAAACACACATATACATAGTTTTGCTCCTAATCTATATGTGCTTTAACAGGATCTGTTCATGCCACGCTGTCACTGGCTCCCAAGAGGTTCCTCTTTGGCTGTTCTTGAACTATTCAGCTATTCCCCAAGATGAACTGCATCGAGTTAGGTTCTCTCCCTTCTGCTGCTGTCACTGGCTCCCAAGAGGTTCCTCTTTGGCTGTTCTTGAACTATTCTGCTATTCCCCAAGATGAACTGCATCACGTTTATTTCTCTGCCTTCTGCTGCTGTCACTAGCCCCCAAAAGGCTCTCCCTCGCTGTTCTTGAACTATTCAGCTGTACCCCAAGATGAACCGCATCGAGTTAAGTTCTCTAACTTCTGCTGCTGTCACTGGTCCCCAAAAGGGTCCTCACTGACTGTACTTGAACTATTCAGCTGTCCCCCAAGATGAATTGCATCGAGTTAGGTTCTATCCCTTTTGCTGCTGTCACTGGTCCCCAAAAGGGTCCTCGCTGCTGCTCTATTCGGTTGTCCCCAAAGATGATGTGCATCAAGTTCAGTTCTCTCATTTCTGCATGTCCTGCAATATAAAATTAGGGAGCAGTAGTTAATACAAAACATACAATTCAAAACAAGTCTGTTCCAAGCTGTAGCTGGGAAATATGTGGGATGTGAAATCTACTTCAGTGGAGCTGACCCAACTCATTGTTGGAAGAATTTACAATGTAAGTATATAAAGAGATAAAAGGGTCTAAATGAAAAACACTATTGGTCCTCCATAACTGATGTCTTTGATCTAAAATGCAATGTCCTTGGTAATTGCTTACAAAAAGCAAAAGAAAACTAGTTGTCTTTTGGATAAGGTTCGTTCCAATCCAGAGCAAGATTTCCTTGAACCAAAACAACTTCTGGCAATCTGAGTCCTTTTATGTCAAAACAGCAAGGTTTTAGCACAAAATTTGAAAGTACGGTTGTTTTTCATAATAATTATATCTAGCTGAGTTGTAACTGGAACTAGGTCTGTATGGATTGTGATCCTATAGATCTAGATCTACATTGTTCAGTGGAGATGGTGATAGAACTAGAGATCTAGTTGGGTCTAATGAAAATTAGTCTAAATCAAGACTGTGCTTTCTGAATTTTAGATCTGGACCTCGTTGGAATGTGAACAGGACAATCAAAAGGGAGCATAGCCCAGATTGAGGCCCAGATGTTACAGTTTTTTCCTCAGAATTTTCTGATTCTTTCAAATTCACAAATAAAATTTGGGTTACATATTTCCAAGTGAGTGTACATGTTGCTTATTAAAGTTTCAATTCTAGTGGTCTAATGGATTACTCATTGCTGAAATATTTAGAAGGCAAGTTGGAATATTCACATTTATTTTTGTTTCTTCAGCAGTCGATATTATCTTCTATGCTAGGTTTGAATGTATTTGAAGGGTATCAAAAATAGGGTTTCAAAAGCTCTCTCAACATCTTTGGCAGTTATGACCGATTTACAGGCTGCTTCGATCTTTTTCCTATATTACTTTAAAAGGCTAGATGAAAATTGAAGCTCCTGCCCACCATTTTTTTGTGGGGGCATCGCACGAAGAGGTTTTACTGCAGGGCTATGTTGCATTTTTGACTAATGTTCACTTTTCAAATGCGGTCCATGCATAAGAGTGGTTCCCAAGTCTAAACCTAATTTAAAAAATAGTATACTAGCTCTAAGCTACAGTACAAGACGAATTTGCCTCAAGTTTGGTCGAAGAGGTGGTCGAAATTGCCCCAAACTATCAGTCGAATTTGAACCGATTGGGCAATTCCGACCCGGTCCAGAAAATAAAATGAAATAAATTTAACGATGCACTATTTTAATCAGTCTATGCATCCAGATTAGAAATAATAGGATAAAATTAATAATTACTACATCTATCATATTTGGGGTCAAGCGGTAAGACATACATGAAAACGCAGTCCAATAGCTTCACTCTCAACAAACGATTTCAGACAAAATGAGAAATTCTCGGCAAACGCGGAAACAATTCGATAGTCAGTACTGGGAACCCGTGCCTATTAAAAATAAACGGCAGAATAATGCAACTACTAGGAAATCTGTATTAAGTATGAAATCAGCTAGCTAATGATACCAATGCTGTAAAAATACAGTCAACTGGGACCAATCGTTGTATAAAGGGAGCGTGTATTCGTATCGGTCGAAGCTGCCCTGCGGTCAAATTTGCCCCAACCTACCCTACTGCAGATCTGCTCCATTCACGATTCTGTATTGGATATTTGTTAGCAGAGAAAATTACTCTAAATCTACATCCACCGGAGATTTTGACAACCATCACCAGCTTCGAGAAAGTAAATTTTTGTTCACTTTGTCCTCTAAACTGAACATGCTGAACTTGATGGAAAAGGTTTAAATAGTCTATCTGTAATACAAAAAAAAAAAAAAAAACAGTAGTCACTGTCCAGGATGTTTACTTTAGTATGATGATGTATTTTTCCTCGTAGAGTCAAATGAGATGATTGTAGTTGAAGGAGTTATACAGTATCACTTTCTCAATTACAGAACATCTCTGCCAAAGTACAACTGAGAAACAAGTGCACAATATGATATATCTATTTTGGGGATCTCACCATCTAAATTCAATGCAACTGAATCTTTAGATTTCAAAGATAGCTATTCTTGAGAAGCCAAAATCATGACAGCATGTTCATATGCCAACCGTTTGAGGCAGTCAATTTTTTTAATCTTTTCCTCGAATTTGATGGAAAAAGTTAAAATATCTATCTGTTACAAACTATCTGTTACAAACAAATAAAAGAAACAAAAGATGAAAAAAGTTAAAATAATCTATCCGTTATAAAAGAAGGAAAAAAAAAAAATCACCTCTAGGATGCACCCACCCACCATCCCTACCTGAAATTTTAATGAATTGCTCCAAATGACATCAGTGCTGGCCCATCGCTCTTACAAGGCTAACTCTCTCTTTAATCAAAACTGTTCTCTTTCTTGTAGTTTTCCTGTAGCATCAAATAAGACAGTTGTAGTAAAAAGAGTTTTACTGTAACACTTTCTCCATTACGAAGTATCTGCAATTTATTTACTTGTCTTTCAATTGATAGAACATAGTATGTTCGTTGAAACAAATTTATGGGCCAAAAACACTTCAAATGTGATGACTGAAAAATGATTATTTCTATTGATGCAGATGTTACTCCTTAGCTAATAAACCACCGTAACATACAACATGTATCTTAGATCTTAAATGAAATGAATAAGCTATAGCAGATTTCACGGATCTCATACTTGTAATATTCAGATCTATAACTGAACATTCAAAGGTAACCAACAGCTTAAAAAAAAAAAAAACAGAGAGGAGACATTTATACCAACCTGCTGAGTCTTCCATCCATCATGTAGTCACTGTCCAGGATGTTTCCTTCAGTATGACGACGTATTTTTCCTGTAGAGTCAAATGAGATGTTTGTAATTGAAGGAGTTATACTGTATCACTTTGTCAATTACAAAACATCTCTGCCAAAGTACAGCTGAGAAACAAGTACACAATATGATATCTATTTTGGTGATCTCACCATCCAAAGTCAATGAAACTGAATCTTTAGATTTCAAAAATAGCCATTTTTCAGAAGTCAAAATATATGATGTTATGATTGCAAGTACGTATGGCAACCATTTGAGAAAGTCAGCTGTTTTTCATTCTTTTCCTCTAATTTGAATATGCCAAACGATGGGAAAAACTTAAATAGTTTATCCATTACAAACATAACATCACATCCAGGATGCACCAACCACCCCCACCTACATCTTAAATTTTAGTGAATTGCTTGGCCCATCACTCTTATGAAAGTAATTGTCTCTTTGATCAAAACTGTCAAGTTATTTATTCAGTTATACTGTGAAGAGTAAGTTGCAGTAAGACATTTTCATTTATGACAATAATCTACAACTTATTTACATGTCTTTCAACTGATGATACATTATGTCTGTTACAACAAATTTGTGGCTCAAATCCTGCAGGCTGTGATGACTGTGAAAAACTACTGTTTCAATTGCTGCAGATTTTACTCCTCAGCTGACAAACCACAGTTACTTACAACATGGATCTTAGATCTTAGAAGAAATGAACAAATTAAAGCAGGTTTCACAGATCTCATCACCTGTAATATTCAGATCTAAAGTGAAAGCTCAAAGGGAACCAACGGCTGAATACTAAAAAAAAACAAAAAAAACGAATACAACAGATAGAAGCCATTTTTACCAAACTGCTGAGTATTCCATCAGTTGTCTGTCACTGTCCAGAACGCTTCCTTCAGTACGACAATGTATTTTTCCTGTAGTATCAAATGAGATGGTTGTAGTTGAAAGAGTTTATACTGAATCACTTTCTCGATTACAAAACATCTGTGCTAAAGTACAACTGAGAAATAAGTACACAATATGATATCTATTTTGGTATTTTCCATCTAAAGTCAATGCAACTAAATCTTTAGATTTCAAAGATAAACACTTTTTAGAAGCCAAAATCCATGATGGCAAATTGGTATTGCAACCGTTTGAGAAAGTCTTTTTTTTTTTTCTTCTACTATTTATTTCTCATTCAGCATGCCAGATTTGATGGGAAAAATTGAAATGTTTATCCATTACAAACATAACATCACATCCAGGATGCGTGAACCACCCCCACCTCCAGCTCACATATTTTTATGAATTGCTTCAAATACCATCAGTTGGCCCGTTATTCTTATTAAAGTAATTGTCTCTTTGATCAAAACTGTCAAGTTGTTTATCTCAATTACACTGCAAAGAGAAAGTTGTGGTAAGACATTTTCCATTATGAAAATAATCTACAATTTATTTACATATCTTTGAAATGATGATACATTATGTCTGTTTCAACAAATTAATGGCTCAAATTCTGCAACTGTGATGACTGTGAAAAAACTACTATTTTTATTGATACAGATTTTACTCCTCAGCTAACAAACCACAGTAACACACAACATGGATCTCAGATCTTACATGAAATGATCAAGTCAAAGCAGATTTCACAAATCTCATCACTTGTAATATTCAGATCTAAAACTGTACGTTCAAAGGGAATCAACAGCTCAACAAAAAAGAAAGAAAAAAAAAAAAAGGAAGGAAGGAAGAAAAAAAAAGAAAGAAGCCGTTTTTTGTTACCTGCTGAGTCTTCCATCTGTTATGTAGTCACTGTCCACGACGCTTCCTTTACTACGACCACGTATTTTTCCTGAAGTATCAAATGAGATGGTCGTAGTTGAAAGAGTTATACTATATCACTTTCTCAATTACAAAAAATCTCTGCTAAAGTACAATTGAGAAATAAAGTACACAATATGATATCTATTTTGGTGATCTCCCCATCTGAAGTAAATGCAGCTGAATCTTTAGAAGCTAAAATCATATGGCAGAACGTTCATGTGGCAACCGTTTGAGAAAATTGATTTTTTTTGTTCTATATTTAACTATTTCCCTCCAGTTTGAGCATGCCAGATTTAATGGGAAAAATTAAAATACTTTATAAATCCATTTAAAAAAAAAAAATCACATCTATGGTTTTTATAAGCTTTTCAACCTCCTGTAGTGGTGGTTATCTCAGCTGTCCACAACCGTGGTCAAAAAATAACATAACAGTGTTATGTGAAATTAAATAAAAAAGAAATATAAAAATAATATCTTATTTAGAAAATATTTGAGAAACATTATTATGTATACGAGTAACATTTGTAGTGATATTATATGTTATATTATTGATGATAAATATAGAAATGTAGAGAAAAATATATCAACCAGAAATTTAGAGTAATGTATAGCAACAAAACAATTAATAAAAGATTTGTCTGTTAATGATTATATTGATAAGATAGATTTTTGTTTTTGTTTTTGCTTTCTTGCTTAAATCCAACCCCAGATACAATTGTTGATTTTATTATAACTGTTTTAGATGAAGTGTTAGATAAAGGTATAACTTGGAGTAAAATTATAACATGTTTTTACTTTATGACAAAACTGATTAAATAATCGTGTTAGTGTGGCGTGTTAGCTCTGTCGTTTGTGCTTCGGCCTTTGGAAGCTGATGTCGGTAGTTCGAATCGCAACGGTAGAACGTTGTATCCTTAGGAAAGATACTTAACACACAATTTTCCTAAGCCCACCCATTTGTAAAACAGGTACCTGATATATATCAGGGGAAGTACAGTGGCGCTGCACTGCGGCGACGCGGTCTGACATGGTCAAGACAATTTCCCCTCTTGAGGGGTCAAGGGATGGTACTTTTAACTTTTATATACAAAGAGAGAGAGAGAGAGAGAGAGAGGAGAGATATTGACAACTTAATCTATTTGTTTTCTGTACATATGGATACGCTATGTGATCAATGGATTGTTTATAACGGAGGGTGGCAACAACTTTTGTTATATATAAAGTACAAAATAACAAAAATCGTTGTAACAGAGCCTGTAATTTTATTGCATCTTTATTTTGTTTTGTACTCGGAGTATTGATATTGTTTTTGTGTTTTAGTAATTACTAATTATATTGAGTAATATTTTCCATCTTTTATAGTACTTAATATATTTATACTTGTTTAGGAAATATAAAAATTAAATAATTTTGAAAATATTGTAAAAATATGCATTTTTGTGGTGATGTTTTACATTATATTATTAATGAAAAAAAAACCAGTAAAATATGAAAATTCAAAGTATTGAGGAATCCCTGAGGGAGAAAAAAAAAAAGGTGGGTGGCGGACATCGGGAGTCATGACCCTGGTGTGGCCGGGGTTCTAGAAGACGACAGGAAGTTAAAGGCCGAAACATCTGATGAAAGAACCCACTCTTCCTCTGAAGACCGTCACCTGTCTCGCTCCACCT
>JBCAUA010009155.1:0-13227 GCA_038406235.1 Peronia verruculata | reverse complement strand
CGTATGAAAAAGTCAACTTTTTTTTACTGTTTTCCTCTAATTTGAACATGCTGAATACGATGGAAAATGTTAAAATAGCCTAACTCTAGTAATAAAAAAAATCACCTCCAGGACGCACCCCCCCCCCCCTTTAAGTATTGAGTGAAACTCACCGCAGAGTTTTTTTCCCCCTTTTTTCATTAAAAAAGAAACGGTCATAGGCAGAGGGAGGGGAATGAGAAGGGTGACATTGGGACGAACGCGTATCGCTGACGGACGGAGTTTTCTTGAGATCAAAGACACCGTTGTAGATAACTGATGACTGCTTTAACCACACACTTCATGGTTCACACGCAACCGTTCACCGGTCATTATAACCGGTTAACCATTCGTGAATCCATGATCGGTCATGTACAAGCCTACTTATTTTGTACATGCAAAGACATAGCCATTCACTTTAGTAGAAAGTTCCAAATAGCTCGGAGTGTTGAAACAGCTCATCTTAAGAATACGTTCAGACCAAAAATTATTTTTTTTAAAAAAAGGGGGGGGGGTGGGGGGAGGGAGAAACAGATGTACATACCAAAAATAAAAGCAAAAAGGTAAACATTTCAAGCAAAATAATTTACGCTGCTAGCAGTTTCCGTATTGACTGTAACTAACATTGCCACATCATTACACTGAGCTTAGATATGCATTCTTCGTTCCTATCCTGACTAACGGGGACGAAACGATTCTTAGTGGATTTTGACGTCCGAACAAAAAGTGTTTATTAATTCCGACCCATATTCTGTTAGTTTCATTCATAAAACACAAGAATACTAGAAGAGCAAGTTAATGCTTTGTAAAAGTCTCCCAAATCAGCTAAACCAAGCAACCTCACAATGGTGATAGATTGAACAGTATGAGTAAGCCGTTTTCCTATAAGTATTTGTTTTACTGTGTTTCATTAGATCTACTAGATCTACTGGTAGGGAATTTTGAGTTTTGGGAAACACGTGTATTTTTACCGTAGTCACATATCTGTGTGTGTGTGCGTGCGTGCGTGCGTGCGTGCGTGCGTGCGTATGTGTGTTTGTGTGTTTTAATTGTGGCCATAGTAGTAGTACAGCACCATTTCGTTTTCCTGAGTAAGTAATGACAACCTTTTACTTTTTCCTGTTGTGATACCAATTTCTAATTAATTAGTCTGCACTAAATATATAATGAAAGAATGGCTATTTCTGTTTTTGTATAGAATTTTTACCATACCGTAACACTAAGACCAAAAATTCATAACTGTACCGGTACACCAGACAAAATAAAATGTGAAATAAAAATGTTGTGCAACACACTTACATAGCATTTAATCCCGAGGTCATTGAGAACCACATTAATTTTATCAAGCTACGCCTTTGCCTCCGAAAAGGAAGAGGATAGGTGGACCCCGGCGGCCTATTCACTATAAAATTTATAGTGAATAGTATTCAGTATACCAAATAAATTACAAATAATAGCCTCGAACAACCCCGCTGGCTTAACCTGCTGGGACCCTCGACGAGCACAAGTCCACCCTAACGCTAACATGTAGCGGGTAACGGTCCTCCCTAACGCTAACATGTATGAGACCCTTGGCCAGCGCAAGTCCACGCTAATGCTGTCGAGGGTCCCAGCAAGTTAAGCCAACGGGGTTGTTCTGGGGTATTATTTGTAATTTATTTGGTATACTGAATTGGCCGCCGGCGTCCACCTATCCACTTCCCTCCGAAAATAGGAAGTACGGTACTTGAATTTGGCGCGGATTTAAACTTCAGTTTTGCATCACCAATGAACGTATTCGTAAAGGAATGAGCAAGAATCTCAGTTTTATATTTTATAGGTTTCAAATAGCAATTTCGCTATGGCGAACATTTGTCAGATTAGAAATTAGATTTGCAGAGTTCTTGCAGAACAAGCTTTGTTAGAAACGGTCTTTTATTATTATTATTATTATTATTATTATTATTTTAATGTTTATTATATTTTATTTTATATTTTGCTTTATTACTTATCATAGTGAACAATTTCAAAGCTTCTAAACTAAAGTATGTTTCATAAAATAATTTAATACTTATAAATACTTCCTCCTTTCATACAAGAGATAGGTGACAAAATTAGAAGATCAATCTGATGTCGGCATTCGATATTTCCACAAGATCGCTCTTTTCGCCTTATGTAATTATGCAGGTCATTCCTGGGTTTGTGTAGGTAAAGCCAAGATGAGTTTACAGATCATGAAAGTCTGCCTGATAGGTCGTGATTGTCGGTACTTAACACTAAATTATTTACTTATTTACCAATATCATACTTATCATACCAATAGTTCCGGGAAATTTAGAATGAAATCTAGACAGACAACTCTTCTATAACTGAGTGCCACAGTTGACAACGTTATGAATGCGCAGTTATTTCCCTTTAATAATGTTGGCACTTTTCTCCTCCTAGTGTTGGCCCCTCCCCCTCCCCGTTCAATTCTCTTAAGGTGCTCTTTTCTTTTTTTTTTCCCCCTCTCCTCCCCCCCCCCCCCTTTCCCCTGTCTAAATAGTCCATGTCATATCTCCAGCCACCTTAATCGGTCAACCCATGTGGCGTTTTAATTGTTATAATGAATATAGCCAACGTGAGACCTGTTGAAGAAGAGAAGAGTGAGTTTGGGGCATGCTGTACTTAATACACACAATTGTTTTGATATTATTGCCACTGTGAAAAGACACAGACGAGCATTCTTTAAAGAAAAGTTATAATCTCCCTCCTTCTCATCACCCTCGCCAGTAAGGCTAACTGAATTGTGGAATTTATTCAAATAACAAAGAAATAAACGAACAAATAAGAAATAAAGAATCCCAGAAACAAAGAACTTATGAAATTTTAGAACTCACTACGAAATGATTGCTTTCATCTGAATTTTACAAATGCATGGTTTGCATATTTCATGTGCAATGAAAGTAAATGGCTCAACTTCGTTCCATTCTGTGAAGGATTGCTTTTCCATTATAGCTGGAAACTACGTTCTGAATCCTCATGTTTATTCTTGTTGTTTTGGCGCCGTTAGGCTTTGTTGTTGTTCTTCTTCTAGTACTCCTATGGACTATTTCAAAGCTGTTTTATAATAATAATGTATCAAAGAGCACAACAAACCATAGAAGTGCCCAGTTAAACTATTTTAATTGTACTTCAGTTTTAAGTATTTGAACTTTATATATAAAAAAGATATAGTTTTCAAAATTAAATACATCATGAATTAGGTTTTGTTTCAACTGTTTCGTTTTAACTGCAATAAAATGTATTCATGTGCTTTTCAATGATAAAATGGTCTTTTCATCTTGTTGTTGGCTAGTTTACGGTTGGATAACAGTGAACACGCTGAGACATAAAGTAGCGAATGAACGAGAGAGGGAAAAAGAGAGAAAGAGAGAGAGAGCAGTGGTGGAGAGGAAATGGTATATGAAGGATGAGATGAAGAAGCCAAATGACAGATGAACAGGCAGATAGTTGGCGCAGACATCTATTAATAGACAGATTGATCGAAGTACTTTTTTTTTTTTTTTATCATTTCTGTGCTTTCAGTTTCATGAAACACACACACACAAATGTATTCATTTAGTTTAGCTTACTGAGAATATTAAAGAGATGTTGGGGGCTGGGGGGGGGGGGATTGAAATCATGAGAGACAAGAATTATTGTATTATTAAATTTAATTTAGGTCCATTGTTTCATAAATTATTTACTTTATATTATAATGTCACCACAATTCGTCCAAGCTGTTATTTGTTGTTGGCAGAGCCTTGATAAACATGGGACGAAAACTAAATACAACGTTTGTGTCCTGGCAAGACTCCCACATTGTCTATATAATCTCTCTATTATCTGAAACAGTTGAGACAATCTCAACCGTCGCATATTGCAGGTACTCTGAGGTACGCATGCACACGCAGAGCGCAGACATTGTCTCAGAAGAAGCATACCACTACTAACTAGTAGCTAACTACTCTTAGTATAGTAACTACTCCTACGTTTTCTCTTCTTCCCCCCCCCCCCCCCTCCCTAGTGCTATAGCTCTTGTTCCCTACTCCTCCAGTTACTCCATATTATCGCTGTCCTTCTATTATCTCTACTTTTATTCCTCCCCCTTTTTCTCCCTATCACCAGTAATAAGCTTATAATGATATGGTTACTTTTATCAGTACTTAATTGCTATGCTCTGAACAAAAAAAAAAAGGGGGGGGGGGCAGGCGACCCGGAATAGCCTACTTTGGGAGATTCCGCCAGATAAAATTTGATACAATAAGACTTGTAGCTTTCAACTAGGCCTACATGTGATAACCATGAAAGGTACGCACAGTGCATGGTTAATAGTCAGTCCAGGGTTGACTGCGAATGTGCTATGTGTTAGCAGTAGTATCAGCAAAGTCTGAGTAAAAGGTCGATAATGAATGCGCGATGTGTTCACAGTCGACAGGTCGATTACGAATACACTTCCTTTCAGAAAATGTGCCAAACAAGAAACTTCCCAAGTTTTATAAAGTTTCATTGACATGTGCCGGAGGAGATAGATTTCAAAGATAGCTATGTCAGAGTAGCCAAATCCAAGATGGTGGCGTTGCCATGACAATAGATCGAGTCAGTCATTTATGACGAATCCAATAGAAAAAGTTAAACATTGCCTGTCTAGGACAAGAAATCATATACAGGATGGATATTGAATTGCAATCTTTTATGGCATTTTATTTAATGGAATAATGGAAATGGATGAAATGGGTAGAGATAGAACAGTAAAACAAACTTTTTCATAGTGATCACATAAGTTAAGAAACTTAGGTTATGACACTTGTGAAATGGACGAGATGGCATTTACTGTATTTTGAAGTTGTTCACTGGTTGAGTTGAATGAAGGCTTGGTAATATTAATTTTTACCCTCCAAAAATGAAATAAAGGACAAGAATAGGGAACAGAACTTCCAGTGGGAAAGTCATGAAGAAACAGTAGAAGCAACAGAATTTTTTTTTTTTTTTATATCATTTTTTAAACAAACATAAAATGTAAGGCTTACAAGCTCGTTTGGATAAGACAATCTAGTAATTTCACAACAAACCAATTTCTTTCCCTTTTTTTTTTTTTTTTAACTCAAACGGGCGATTCGTTTCAAAACTTTACTAAAAAAAAAAAAAACGGAACTTTTCTGTGGGAAAACTGTGAGTTGCCTGAATGACCATCGAGATAAATGCATCCAGGTGGTTGACAGACGTATATAGGCTGAAACCACAAATCTGGATGGCCTTGCTTTGAATTTGTTGTTGTTTTTGTTTATATTGTAACAAAGTAATCCAGTGTTTGATGCTTCATCAACAGACTCAGTCCAAGATAAAATGCTCAATTTTCTTTGGTAACAACCGGATCGACTGATATAGATTTACACTGAACAGAGGGGACTTGAGTTCTCTCTCTCTCTCTCTCTCTCCCTCTTTCTCCCTCCCTCTCTCTCTCTCTCTCTGTCTCTGTGTATGTATGTGTGTGTGTTCCCATATTTAAATCCTTTAATCTCTAGGCTTATAGCTGCCAATTTTGTTCTGATTAAGTAAACATGATGGGCGAAAGTGACATATGAAGAAAATGAGATAGCTGCAGTGCAGGTAAAAGCAGTAATCTTCTGTCCTTAAACAAAACTCAGAGCCATACACGCGAGCTAGAAAAGATATCTGCATAAGTTCTTCATCACTTTTCGGCATCATCGTAGACTTTTAGCTTTTGACTTTGCAGTCCTGTAGTAAAGTAGTAAATAGCTGTAATTTCTTACATGAAATGAGCTTTTTTTTAAATAAGGAAACTATTTACGAATTGGACAAAGAATGTTTTGTCATTTATTGAAGATCGCGGGAGGGGGGGGGGGGGCATTCTTTGAAAACATCTCTAAACTATCATTAGGGGACAAAGGGAAGGGGTTGTTGTGCTTTTGTGTGTGTGTGGGGGGGGGAGGGTGTTTTGACACGTTGTGTCTTTCTCATGTCATCTGTGAAACCTGTGTTTAAGACACTGACAGGCTGCCAGGTGATCTTATTGTGGTGCAGATTGACAATAAATCAAGGCGTAAAATATTTACTAGTGGTTTAAGGGAGATTAGCTGATGTCCAAAGACTTTGTCCGGCCACGAGGGCCGAGGCAGGGGTTTAGGGGACGGAGAGAAGGAGGAACGGCAAAAGTATTGAAAACACTGATATTAATTTAGAAACAGTGTGTCCAAGGCAATATGGAGAAGTCCGTGCTTTGTTTGATCTGTTTCATAACGTGATATGATTCTTAATAATCTCTTTTTACTTCACTCTACTTGAGGATGACTTCATAGGAAACAAGTTTCCATTATTAGAAAATGGACCAAATATGACAAATATTACGTCACATTGAACTGCAGCAAAACAATTGTTTTATTAACAATAATATAAGGTGGCAACAGCCAGCACCGTTGAATTCGATCAAATCCTCAGTACCGATGCAAAGAATCTTGACACTTAGTTTCAACTTTTTTTCCACCATTTTATAGCTGACCAACGACATTAGAACTGGATTGTCAATGTCAATCTCTATCTATTCTTAATATGAAGTAACGAATTGTTCCATCGTATACCAAAATAGAAAAGGAAGAAATAATTAAAAAAACAATGATAAATCAGCAAACACCTTAATATTTACAGAAAGATCCGGTAGTGAATTTATATGATTTTCCTCAGCTTTACGATATGGTGACGGATGAGAAAAATAATGAAAAATATGTGGAAAGACAGTTGGTAAAGGGTGGAAGTAGACATACCACGTCATATCCTAATAATAGTTTATGCACACTGTTCCAAAGTCCAAGAACTTTTATCATCTGCAGGCGCTGGTAAGGTATTGCCGGTTGCCGACATTTACGCACTTTGCCAGGTTATGCCAAGTCTACGTGGACTTTGGTGCCAAGTTTATTTTTCTTCCCTTTTCTCAATGTGGCTAAACATCTTTCCTAGACTCCTGCTATTTGATAGAGGAAATTAACTGAAAAAAAAAAGAAAAAATCAGATCATAGTCCCTGCAGTGTCAAGCATTTCACATCAGGGCTAAACTCTCTGAGAAAGCAGAAAGTTCCAAGCTATTCTATAAATCTTTTTCATTGATCAAGTTGTCCGACAATTTTGTATCCTCCCAGACTGAGTTGTTTCTGCTATATTGTCTGGAATGCACGAAGACATGATTGGACTGTGGAGTCCCACATGAAAGTGATGGATCAAGCCTGGCGCTAAGGTGAGTATTGATTTCCCTGTCATTGTTATTGTAAATTTAAAGAATTTGTTAATAATTACATGCAGTCTAGACTGCATAGCGAAGGCCAGTGATCATGAACGCTTGGAAAAAAAAAACACACACACACACACATACACACACGCGCACGCACGCACGCACGCACGCACATACATACACATACTCACACAGACAGACAAAGAGAGAGAGAGAGAGATAAGTCATAACAGCGGTATTTTGAAATGATGGTCCCACACATATACATATGATACATAATATATGTTGTTGAGAAGAGTGATACTTTCCAGCATTCCACTTCATAATTATTCGCCCCTTATTTTGTTCGCCTGCGATATTTTGAAACGCAACAGAAATGACCTTGTTGACATCAACTTTTAAAATCATGATTTCCTAGCATACCATCCTCAATGCTGTCCTCTGTAGATCGAAGTACTAGTGCCGACGAATTTCGTTCAGATTTACTCCACCTATCAAAGGGTATACATTCACTTACCTATGTACAGGTGCTAAAATCAATTCTTTATTTTATCAGTTTTCGAAATTTGCACTTCACCAGCACAACCAAAACCATTGTTTCATTTTATCTATTATTTAATTAATACTTGTCCTCATTGTCCAAAGTGGATGGAATTTCCTCCTGCATTGCTCTGAGCACACTTCATTGCTATGTTTACCTTCCGATTTTAAAAATGCAACGGGTTAATTACGTGCCAGCATGGGTACTATAAAAATTCGTCTTGTTAGAGAGATTGATTAACATATAAGCAAAGAATAAATGTACGAATTAGCCCTTTCGCTTCCGTGTGAAGCTGAAAGATATCTGGAATAATCAAAATCTTCGCGATTGAACAAGACAGACACTAGGTGTATAAAAAATACATTTATTTTTATTTCTTTTGAATTATGTCGCTCTATCTATTATTGCTCTTCTGATACCTTTATTCTTGCTCTATAAAAAATGTTCACTTTTCAGTCAATGTCACATGAATCACGCACATAGAGACGGCATAGCTTTGTGAGGGAAAAAAAAAAACTATTATTTTTAAAAAATCGTTTTTGTCTTCCTTTCTCTTACTTTGAGATCATCCCCACAATCATTCTGTGCTCGCTAGTTCTATGTCACATCAGTTGGTCTGTTTTTGACCCATCAATTGTGGGTAAGAAATGTCCTATTTTTGCACTGGGATCACTGTGGTTTTGTAGAAGTGTACAGCTGTTTTCTGTAAAACGTTCTTTGATATTTTTCATGTTTTCATTTTTGTTTTCATAACATGCTCAAATTGTAAAAATGAATGAATAAAGAAAGAAAGAAAGAAAGCATTTTATGGACACATAGTATTTTATTATCAGAGTCATATGGCCGGAAACTTACTTCAATGTTCAGCATCAGTGTCCCGCTTTGCATATACCCATTTACACCCATTTAAACACGTTTCCACCCGTCCATTTTTCCACCCGTCCCATTTGCCATCTTGTCAGAATATCCATCTTACAGCAGATTCATTAATCAACCAAACCATCCATTGATCCGTAATTCCATTAACCAATGAAACCATTCATTCCATCCATCCATCCATCTATCCATACATACATACATACATACATACATACATACATACATACATACATACATACATACATACATACATACATACATACACCCATCCATGCACCCATCCACCATCTATCCATTCATCCATCCATCAATCCATACATCCATCCATCCACCTATCCCTCCACCAGTCTGTCCTTCCTTCCCTCAATTCATTCGTCCATCCATTCAGCCGTCTGTCTCTCCACCTGTTTAAACATCCGTCCTTCTATCGATCCATCCATTCATCCATTTATTATCCATCCATTCACCCACCTATCCAGCCATCCATCCACCATCTATTCATTCATCCTTCGATCCATCCATCCATCTGTCGTCTGTTCATCCGTCTGTGCATCCATCCATCCATCCACCTACCCATCCATCCATCCATCCATCCATCCATTCACCCCTCGCTCCACCAGTCTGTCCGTCCATCCCTCAGTTCATTTGTCTTTCCATTCAGCTGTCCGTCAGTCCACGTGTTGATCCTGTTTAACCGTTCGTCCATCTATCGATCTATCCATTCATCCATTTATCCATCCATTCATCCATTTATCTATCCATCCATCCACCAGATCTATCCAACCCATCTGTCTATCTGTCTGTCCTTCCACCCCTCCATCTATTCATCCATCCACCAACTATCCATTAATTTGTCTGTTAGTTTGTCTCTCCTCCCACCCATCAATTCATCCATTTATACAGTCATCAATTCTTCCATCAATCCATCCATCCAATTGTCGTCTGTTCATCCGTCGGTCCATTCATCCATCCATCCATCTATCCATCCATTCACCCACATCCATCCATTAATCCACCCAGCCACTCATTCATATCCATCCATCTATCCATCCGGCCTTCCATCCTTCCTTTCTTCCATCCATCCATACATCCACTCCCTTAGTCCGCTCCATAAACAATCCACTTTGCATCTGAAATTATTGTCTTTACCTTCAGTCGTTCATACCACAC
This sequence comes from Peronia verruculata, assembly GCA_038406235.1. Lineage (NCBI taxonomy): Eukaryota > Metazoa > Mollusca > Gastropoda > Systellommatophora > Onchidiidae > Peronia > Peronia verruculata. Next base: position 3,376 of record JBCAUA010009155.1, on the reverse strand, counting down.
TTCTTTCTTCGAGCACACCTACACAAAGCTTCAGATTATTCAGAGCCCTTCTGGTTAGTTTGGCCATTTTGTCAACAGGGCTCTGCAATATGCGTACAGATCAGAGAAGCACAGCCCATCCCACCTGTATGTTGTGATCCAGCACAGATTTCTGGCATTTCCTACCACTGGGCCTGTGACAGGCAAGCGATTAAGTTGAATGTAAATATTTGCCTTTGGAACAGGATCAAACATCATGGTTCGTGAATATGTTGATTCATCATCCAAGAAAGCTATCTCGAGATAGTTCACTCATTAGGATGTAAATTAAAATATTTACCGTAAGTAGCACACACATAGACTAAGTCAAGTTCCTGTCAGCCTAAGGGTTGTCCTACAATAGAAAATCTCAGTCGATTGTTCGTTTGATTTGATGACGACACGATTTCCCTCCTCGATTATAAACAATGTCATATGCAACGTTCTGAATTAGGATTCATTTAATTTACAAACTGTTACTGTCTTAATCTAAATTTAGATAATCGATTCAAATATCTGTGAAAATGAGCAAAACACGAACGTTACATAGGTTTCTCTGAGCGAAAGTTGTCATCCGTACAAAAAAATTGGGTGTTACATAAGCCTGTCGGTTATGTCGTTTGGGTGGGACAAGACGCTCATTTGATCTACAGTGCTTGAAGGGCAAGGTGAAGTCCCCTAACGTTGATAATAAAAGATAGGTCTGGACACAATGGCATGCAATGTAGGGCAATGTACACGAAAAGTCTGGAGAGGTGAATGAAAATATCTGAATCGTTCACATTCGATAAGCACAGATCTGTGGAGTGTTTGTACTTCCGACTAAAAATACAACACTCACTTAGATCTATGTGTATTACGCCCCACAACAAAATCCTACGAAGTGGCAAACTTCAGAAAAAACGCAGTGCCGGAAGTACGTCACACTTTTCCTACGTCATTAAATCATTAACACTACTCATTGTTACTATTATTTATTTGGAGGGCATCTAGATTCAATAGGCTCACAGCGAAGAGTTTGAGTCATTCATTTCCTCCCTACCGTAACAGGGTCAAACCGAAAAGTGTGGCAAATTTGTGAATAGTTTGGAGTGTTTGAACCTCCTGATAAAAATAGAAGCGGGTATTTCCAACCACTCGCTTGGTCGGAACAAATCTATTTAGAACAACAGTAATCATGTAAATCGTTTGCATGTCTGCTCTATCCTCTGACACCAACGGAAATTCTCCGCACTCACAGTGAACATATTTATCTTGTTCATTGTCTGCAGAAAAACCTGCATGTTTCAGTTAGGCTTGACATAACGGACATTTCATTTTAACTTTGACAAAATAATATCATGTTTGTATATGCGGCATGGTGGTACTTCACTGATATTTGCATTAACACTTGCACGTACCTTATTGTTGTACCTACCACTGTTGAAAACACGTTGCCTTTTCTGTTCTGAGAGCAATATTTCAAAACTTCTGAGACCAGGTAGTCACAATATTTTTAGTCCAAATAATAAAATTCATTGATATTTAGGCCATACGCTATTAAATCAAATGTACATAAAACAACAACCATCTGAGAACAATTAGAATGCTGACCGCTAACAGTATCTCCTATCATGTAATTGACCGGTATAGTCTAATAATAGATGTTTGTTAACTAACAATATACATGCATTGACTACCCATTTACTTCTGACTCGCCCTGTATATTATATGATCTTTGTATTTAGATATGTTTTCCTTGAGGATTGAGCTTTGACAACATTAGGTACAGGGCATGAAATTGTGTGATGCATCTGTTAAATAAAATGCAGGCTATTGACCTGATATCTTGATGCCATCTCTGAATAGATGGCGTTCTTTAAAGAAATTGCATGAAAAAATAAACACACACACACTAGAAGCAGATACCAGGGCAAGCGGATTTTGGAGGAGAAACTGACGACCATCTAAGGTTATCGTGACATTACATAGAGTTCCCCCATACCTTTCCTTGGTCTCCAGTGTAAACACGGAAGGATAGTCTGTGCTCCTTTTAAGTGTCTTTCGTCTTCCAGAGCTCTTGAGTTGTATAATTAATTATCAATTACCTCGAGACAAAATCCAAGTGGGAGTATTTTTTTTCTCTCATGACATAGTGCGTACATTGGCTATGCTGGAAATAAAAAAAAAACAGAACAGCTTGTTCTGTTTCACGTGGAGGGATTTCTCGAAACAAAAATTATGAAAGGATGAGTAGATGGTGGAAACGAATCAATACTATTTGTTCTGTGTTAATCTGGAAAGTTTTATCAGAGCAGACATGGAGATGAATCAATAATATCCGTGATATCTTACGAAGACTGACTTGCTGTCTTTTGTCGTGAATGAAAACAACTCACGCATTTAGAAGACAGATTTCTGGGTCGTCTTAGGTTAGTTTCTCACAAAGCCGGTGCTACTGGATTTTTTGCCGGAATTTCCATGTCCCGAAAAACTCCCTTGGTAATTAACATAAGAATGCTATTTTTTCCATAACTGGGGGGAGGGAGGTGGGAGGAAAAAAAGATCATGTTACGTTTTACAAGATCATATTACTTTTTATGTTCTTCCACTACGTAGATGTACAGTAACATTTTCTAGCTGATAAATAAACTCAGTGGTCCAAATACACTTGGAAGTCTTTTACGACCAGAGTTTCCTTGTTGATCACCAGTTTTATCGTTTGAACTTATTCGGGACATTATATACGACCTTGTAGATTCTAGTTCTAGATTCTAGACTCCAGACTCACCAGGCCAAGCGGCTTCAGGAGGAGTATGATAAGGGTTAGATTCAGTGTTAGGGTTAGAGTTAAAATGAGAACTTGGTAAAACATAGAATTTTATCAAGTAACCTTGAATATTTAATTACAATGCTAAAACTGTCTGGTAAAAAAAAAATAAAAAATTAAAAAATGACCATCCGGCAGCGATAGCTTTATTCTGATATTTTTCCACGTTTTTCTAATGCAATCATCGTCAGCTATCGCCCTTCAGACGTACATACGAGAACATAATTTTTTGCCTTCTAATTCCACGTAGTGTATTTGCTCCAACTCATATACTGTTCAAATACATGTATGTCTTTGATGAGATTAAGCATTAATACCTGCTGGATTTTGTTCTAGCTAATCTGGTGGTGCTTCTGTTTGGCTTATTTCAGGGCATATTTTGTCCAACATCATCTCTGAGGCAATGCTGATGGCGCAATGGTCATTGTGCTGATGAGCTTTGAAATTAAATAAATCCAATCCAACACAAGGCGTTACGTTACGTTCTATATACGTCTTTCAACCTCCTGATGGAGGTTATCTCGACGGTTCTTTGTTTAAAAAAAAAAA
>JBCAUA010009144.1:0-13228 GCA_038406235.1 Peronia verruculata | reverse complement strand
GTAGGTAGGTAGGTAGGTAGGTAGGTAGGTAGGTAGGTAGGTAGGTAGGTAGGTAGGTAGGTAGGTAGGTAGGTTGGCAGGCAGGCAGGCAGGCAGGCAGGCAGGCAGACAGACAGACAGACAGACAGATAGACAGACGGACAGACAAACAGCCGGTTAGATAGATAGCTAGACATAGGCGGCTATCCAAACAGACAGATGCATAATACATACATGCAGACAGGCAAACAGACAGACATACACATAACAGACAGACAGATATTATAGACAGATATTCATGTATAATTGCATAAAATATGCATGCAAACAAATAGATAGGTAACAGAGATAGAGAGAGAGAGATAGACAGACAGATAAATTAAAAATAGAGAGATAACTAATTAATACATACATGGAGATAGGCAGGCAGACAGACAGACAGATAGAAAGATAGACAGACAAACCGGCAAGACGATAGTCAGGCAGAGAGATATAGCTATCGCATGCGTTATGAAGACTCCAGGAAGAAACCCCATAAGTCACATTTTCTACAAAGAGAGAAAAAGAGAAATGAGAGTTTACAAGTTTATAGTTTTTCACTGTATACCCATTTGAAAATTCTCTTTTTCGGGGAACCCATCTGGTCTTTCCGAATTATTGTTCTGGTTAACAAATCTTAACGCTGTGCTTTATAACGTCGGAGCAATAACTCATTTTCACAATAATGTGACATCTGGTTTTTCCACTGGAGTCTTTATATATTACTACGATTTCAACTTACTAAAGAGATATCTCATTTATCTGTCGTCGAGTTATTCGTCGTGCGACATTATTCGGCATCACCAATCCTTTCGGCGCGTGGTGCATTATTCGTCTTTCCGCCGAATACGTTTGTATTCGGCACCGCTGGAGCGGTGGCTGTTGGCTCAGCTTGACCCATTTCCGGGAAAAACTCTTCCAACGTACACTTATTTGTACAGTACAATGTACAATACTGTACTGCACTCTAGAACTGTGATATTGCTAATTTTACTATTTTGAATGGGGTAAGCAGTGGCTCAATGGGCATGGCGTCTGCTCATGGAGAAAATTGGCCGGGGTCGACTTGCAGGTTCTGCATCGGGGGATGATAGGACACGAAGATCGAAAACCGGCATTTTTTCAGTGACTCAACGGTCCCCTGGCTTCCTGTGGGTAGGAAAGCCCGACGTCTAGTCTTCTCGGATAAGGGCAAATATATTTCGGAGGTCCCGTGTGTTCGTTACGCACGTTAAAGAACCCTTGGCAGTTGAAAATCGATGGGGGAGTAGGATGAGTGCCGCTGTCCGGGTAAAATTTCCAAATTCCAAATTTCTACCCAGAAAATTTCTCAGCAAAAATTGGCTACTTCTAAACAGCCGAGATAATCCTACTTTCTTAGGACTGAAAGGCTTAAGAAAAACAACTATTTGAATTACTGTATTATTATTATTATAATTACTACTACTACTACTACAGTAGTACTATTATTGTATAAAGGATATACATTGGGGGGGGGGGATGGTGTTACTTTATCCATTTACTTTATCCATCTTTCGACGTTATCTGTCAAGGTCTTGGCTGCTGTGCACCGGATAAATGAGGGATTACTGCACTTGTTTTTTCGTTTTAATTTTGGTGTTTGGCTCTGTTTCCGTTGTAAATTCCATGGCCCTGACAGGTTCTCTAACAATGCTGAAGAAAGCACATCTTGAAGCGATCAGCCACAGTGAGCTATCTAGATCTATATTTGGCCATGACTCAAAGCGAGGGAGCAATAATCTCAACTGGTCGGGAATGCAAAACCTCATCACAGTCTGTACGTCAAGTGTCTGCTCTATCGTTGTGCAGTCTGTGTCTGCCTCAGACAATGCGCCAGGTCTGGCAGGGAAAGCACAGACAGACATCTGCCGACGTGAAACACATGGCCGGCCGTATCAACTATGGGATGTTTAGAATCTTTCACAGGGGAAAGCTTTCAATTCTTGAAATACCGTAGAGACTGAAATGTGAAGCGAACTTAGATAAGTGAAAGAAAGACGGAGAGAGAAGACAGGAGAGAAAAAGAAAAAGACAGACAGACAGGCAGACAAACAAGCAAGTAAAGAGGCAATCAAAACAGATAGATAGTGAAACAGACAGACAGACAGACAGAAAGACAGACAGACAGACAGAAAGGCAATCAAAAACAGAGAGATAGCCAAGCAAGGCAGACAGATGGACAGACAAACCGACAGAAAGACAAATAAAAAGACAGAAAGACAGACTCGCACACAGGGAGATAGAGAGGAACGACATAAAGGCCCAGACTTGGAAAGCAAAAGGATGCCTCGAGTTATCTATGTCCAACAACCATTAAACTGCCCAGTCTTTCTCTCCTGAGATGGACACATAAACAAAGAGACATTAGTACAATGCTCTTATTAATCATTTTTTGTTTAAAAAAAAAAAAAAGCCACAATTTATTAATATATGTATGACAGCTGGTATTGTGAAAGTTACCGATGACCGATGTTACTATTCCACTGTGTTATTCAACTGTCCCACCCTTTCTTACTTGACCAGCCTGTTTGGGGTGTAAACGTATCTTACCGTCTTAGGCACAAAATAGCGCTGATCGTGCTGCTGTGCCATTAAACCTCAACACAAAGAAACAAATCATTATAGGCTCGGTAGATCTTAGCGAACATGAATGCGAGGGACAAGTTTGACGTTGGATGAAATGAAAGAACGCGTAAGAGGAAGTAACCATTATAATGCCCGACAATAGGTCTAGATCATCCCAAATAAATGGTCCCTATTGTTTATTATTATTATTATTTTAGTTTAGCAGGTTGTGTTGTGTTGGGATTTAACGACCATCAGCACGATTATAGCATATTGAGTCAAACACGATAAGATACGTTTAAACGTCAAGAAGAAGAGAAGGAAAAAGTGGGACAGAAGACAGGAGCAATGAAAGAGAGAAGAGGTCTCCCCTGGAATGTCGAGGGTAACACTCCATGGGAGACACCCCACCAATGGCGGGCTTACAACGCCTGCAGGTGGTAGCTGAGAACCTACTTATAAACCCCGGGCCCCTGCGGGGGAGGATAGTTTTGCAGTCTCTTTTGAACTACAGATGGGTGAAACTACGGATAGGTCGATCTTCTTTTTATTTCAACTTCGCCATCGACATCGACTCATCCGTAGTCGACTGTATATTTTAATGAACAAAAACCTGACTTGCACCTATTACTTTACCTTTTTTTTCCGCAGGTTACGGCCATATCGCCCCCAAGACGGACATGGGCAGGCTGGTCACCATGTTCTACGCCCTGGTCGGGATTCCTTTGACTCTTCTGTGTCTGACTAACATCGGCAGTTTTTTCGCCAACTGTTTCCGCTTCCTGTACCAGCACATCTGTAACTGTCTGGTCAACCTGTTCTGTCCCAAACCTAAGCGACGACCAAAGTACCACGGGTCCACCAGCACAATGACCACCTCCGCCAGCCTCAAATCTGTGGCCTCCAAAAAGTCCAAATCTATGAGAGACATGAACGCCGAGTACGAGGAATCACGGCAAGCCTTGCGGAATAAAGACAATACTGATATAAGCCTGGTTGAAAAAGGACTGCCTGTAGGGAACGGGGGCAGGGACGGAAAGCCCTGTCGTAGCTACGATGAAATTTCAACTTACGTAGACGACGTGGTGGTACCAAAGAAGAAAGACAAAGAAGAAATCCGGGTTCCTATGATCGTCAGTCTTCTCATCGTAGCCGGTTATATATTCGGAGGAGCGGTTCTGTTTTCCCTGTGGGAGGATGACTGGGACTATTTGATCGGCTCTTATTTTTGTTTCGTCACCCTCAGTACCATCGGCTTCGGGGACTACGTGTTCGGGGTGGGCAGCGATTTGGCCAATAGCGAGAAGATGATTACCTGTGCCATCTACCTGGTCCTGGGCCTGTCCATCATCGCTATGTGCTTTAACCTGATGCAGGAGGAAGTCAGGATGAAATGTCGGTGGTTGGGGGCCAAACTGGGCATTATCGAACCTAAACGCAAATCGGGAAGACGATTATGAGTCTCAAATGTTGTGACTGTATAGGCAAATTAATGTCAATCTTGAAGAGAGACAGAAGGAAAGAAAGAAAAACGAAGGGTCAAAATGGAAGAATATAATTAAAGACGCCCCAAACGAAGGCAGAGGTAATAGAACACAGTGAGAAGTCAGTAATAGAACACAGTGAGAAGTCAATCGTGGCTATGTAAGCAAGCAAATGTCAGAGAACAAGACACAAAGAGAGAGAGAAAAGATCAAATAAGAGATTACACCGTATGAGTAATGCATGAAGCATGAAGAAAGAAGGGGGACGACAACTGATGGTTTCAAATGTGAGTTTATGTGGAAATTGATGCTTTAAACTGGCTGAGCCACACTGATTACAATGAATTCTTGCCCGCTCAGTTTGACCATTGGGTTGAAAGGACAAGAAATATTCATTCACAACATGATGGGTGTAAAACTGCTTCACTGCTAACAGTAGTACCAGATACGTCCAGAAATAGTTTCTTGTGCAGAATAAGGTGCGTGGTACATTCACATAGTCCAAGGTTAGCAGCCCACTAACCATCACTTTTTCCTATTTGATCATTTTGTTCTAAGCGGTGGCCGGGACTTCATATTCATATGCTGAATCTCTTTGATAATCGCGGCACGTTTATGATTGACAGACCACTTAGCGTTGAGAGCCCGAATCAGGAACAATACTTTAATTGTTCATGTGACAATTAGTAACCTTGAACAGCAGTCTTCTTTCCGTCTGTGGGAAAGTACATATCGAGTGCCAGTTGGCTCGCTCACAATGGGCGGGTCCGAGCGCAGGTGGAGTTTAGTAGTGCCGAGACTGACCGTATCGCCGATGCTCAGTAAATGTAGTGAAGCATTGCAACTGCAAATTAACAATAGCTGCGGCATATCGAGAAGTTTAACTACTTGCATAGGTCAGACTTCAAAACACAGAAGGCGGCCATCACAAAGCGAGGCCTGACCTGACAATGTCAAAGAATGGAGCTTTCAGCAAACTGAGAGCAAGGGAGATCCTCGACTGCTGTTTCTTGTACGGCAGTCAACTACATCATGGGAAAAATGGATGAACATTGATGGCTAATTCACGTTGTCTTACTTGGGAAGAATTACAAACAAGAGATCCCAGGGTTCGAATAAGCATGGGCGCTCAACACATACTTGATGGCGGAGTCAGCATGAACAAACGAAGGCCACCAAACCTGACATTGGACGCTGACAAAAAGGTGGTCCGAGGCGAAAGAAAGTGGGCAGTTACAGCTGAGACCTCTGTTCTAAACGAAGTGATGAGGAACAATGGCCTAAATTAAATTATTCATTTCTCAACAGTGCAAAGGAAAGCTTTACACAGGAGGGTTTCGACACAAAAATGCCTCCACGAAGGATCTATAGAAGTTCGCAATTTGATCACAGCAGCTGAGAAACCCTGTTTTGGCCTCTGAGTACCTGGGATTAAAGGCAACCTGTGCGTGCGATAAGACCTTTCCTAGGACAGTATATTGATAACAGTATCACAGTTGTTGATTGTCCTCTGCCTTGCCTGTCATCCTACAGCAACAAGGGATATGTAAACCAACAATCCAGGCAGTGCTGATGTTCAACAACTGATCTCCATTTCAAATTAGAAAATTCCAAATCAAAGAAGAGACTGAAATGTTTACAATCCATCATTATCCAGTTTACAAACATTGTGCATCCGATTCCCGTTGGCCTCAGCTCTATCTACTTCTCCAGTTACTTCAGTCTCCGTATCAAAATAAGAATGAACTCTTAAACATTATTTATACTTCACATAGTCAGTAACAGCGCGGGCACTTCCCGTGTCTCCATACGTATAGTGTTACTACTTTATATTTCGGAGTTGACAATGACTTCACTGGATATTTAGAGGAGCCCAGACTCAAGCGGATGGCAGACAAGTGAAGTATGTTTGAAAACTCAGTGCAAACGACTTCATCCATCACTTCGAAATGTTGTATTACAGAAGTGATAAAATCCATTAAAGATCATAGCATGAATGCAATTAGGTGACAAGTGAAGAAATCCTGCTTTCCCCTCAGCGTGTTCATACATGTATCTCAGATTTCGACATCTCATTTTTAAATTCAGAGGGGAAAACGGATCTTCATTCATCACTACCTGTTGTTGTTCTTGTTATTCTCGACGCGGTTTTACGTGTTTCATCTTGTACCAAAGTTCACGCATATATTCCACATCTCCCGTCAGTATCAAATTCCTACTACTGTACCTTTCTTGTTACAAGACACCATAGCCATCGGTGTCCCTTCATAACAGTAAAAAATAGTTAAGTCCAGGGTGATATAATTACGATTAAGCAGTACACAGCTAGAAGTGGCGTTAAAAAGAGGGAAGACCAATAGCATGGTGGATGCGGTTTAAAGAATAATAACAGTAATGAAATGATACCTTTAGAATGCATTTTAAATGCCCACCAATAGTCAGTCAGCACAAATGAACTCATAGTAACTTTTTAGGGCAACAGTGTCCATTTGTGTTCAACACCGTTACAGGATTACTCCATTTGCTAAAACAGAGATAACAGTCACAATCAAAAATATCAGCTAACTGAGATCTTCCTGAGATTAAGGAGATCAATATTCGCAATTACTGTCAGCTTTTTTTTTTTTTTTTTGTTATTATTATTATCATTTTTAGCCAAACCTTTGACATGTTTTTCACCTTTTTCTTTCCTTTTTGGTCATATTTTAATTTTTGTCCTAAGTCTTGGAGATAACCTTGAGAGAATCACTTAGTTATGTCGTTTACATGTGTGGCGTGTTAGCTCAGTGCTTGTGCTGCAGCCTTTGGAAGCAGAGGTCGGTGGTTCGAATCGCAACGGTTGCTTGTTGTACCCTTAGGAAAGATACTTAACACACAATTTTCTTCAGCCCACCCATCTCTGAAACGGGTACCTGATGTATGTCGGGGGAAGTACAGTGGCACTGCACTGCGGCGACGCGGCCTGAAATGGCCAAGCCAATTTCCCCTCTTCGAGGTCAAGGGATGGTACTTTTACTTTTACTTTCTTTACATAATAGTCATTGGTTTTGGAACAGAGAAGGTTGCCAGTAGCATGACCCCTCTAGCCAGTGCCAGTAGTGTGGTAGACCCATATCCTTGTCTTCCTATGCCACGTCCTAGATCTAAGCTACGTTCCTATTGACATACGCGTTTCATATGTACACTAGAGGAGATCTACTCGTACACATGAGTCTGTCACAGAAGGTCATGCTCCTTTTTTTCGTTGTTTAAAACACTGTCTTCAACACTGTAAAGGAGTACAAAATTTGTTTTCTTTGTATCTTGAATCATATAAACTCACAGTCTACAGATGATAGTAACAAGATATTCGCAATTTAAAAACTAACAGCGAAGGAGACATAAAATATTTTACAAAGTGTTGATTATGGTGATATATTATAAACAACAGACAAAGGGGCACAGGCCTTCTATCTCACTTTCTTATGTTTGGGTTAAACAGTGGGTACCCTAACTGAAATGTGACAAGCCTAAACAACTGAAGGGCTCAATGGAAAAACGCGTAGTGTCACATTTTGACACTTCGGAGAAATTGAAGTCTGCCGACTTTGTGTGATTCACTGTTGATTATTATGTCAGTAAAACTTATTGTGAGTTCTAGTTTATGATATTTTTCATCATAAATATAAAAAAAGTATGGTGATTTTACCCAAATATTTTGAAATATAACAACATTAATGTCTGATGTTCTAAAATATCTGAAATGGACATCATGAATTTTTCCATTGAGCACTTTAATAGTTTACTCACTCGTAGCTGCAAGTGTTCGAGCTAATATGAAGTAGACCATGCAAGCGGTAACAAAGAAGGCGTTCTCATTCCTACGTTTTCTCTATCCGAGCACACAGAAATCCCGCGTATCATTCTATCGAACAAACACGCACCTACTTCATCTGTAAAGCAAATGTGATGTAACTGTCATTCTGAAAAGTCCCCTTTCTTGAGCCCAGGGCATGCAAATGAGTCGGAAGTCACACCGGGTGATTTCGAGCTACAGCCGTTTCTATTTTCCGACCCAAGAACCCAATTTTTTTTTCACGAAAATGAAATTTATCCTTTTTTAACTTGAAAAAAAAAAATTGGTACAGACTTTGATATCTGAGTTGGAAAATAGTTAAAAACAGTCGTAACTTGAGATCGTCCCGCTCGATTTCCGACTCATTTACCCTCGGCGCAAGCCCCCTATACCCTGTCGTTCCGCAAGCCTGTAGTACTTCAGCTGCACGAAGTGCTATATACATCAAACCATCGATTCAAGTGATTATCGCCATCATACTTAATATGTACAAACTGCAATCTGAATCAAACAACTGTCCCCCCCCCCCTTCCCCAAAGACATCAATTTGTACAAAATGCAGTGTAAATCAAAATGCTCTTTATGACAATATGTGATCACTTCTCCGCTATTTCAACTGTACAAAATATATAACGTAAGTCAAAGTATCATTCAGATGGTTATCCATCCATATTTTCTGTACAAAACATTGAATATACTGTGAATATAAGTAAAATTGCCTTCTGCTCCCCTCCCTCATAATTCAATGTAAGCTTATACAATGCATTGTACATCGTTAAGACCATTGTTCATTGAAACGTATCAATTTGGTGTATTCAGTATTTTTACTACTGACAGATTCTGTGGACAAGCATCGCCAAATACGCTAGGCTAGTTAGTTACACAGTGTTATTTATATTGAAAGAGTTGTTACAAATCAAAAGGGTGTATGACAGATATGCAGTGATCATAGTGAGACCTATGAAAGTTACAAATTGACTGCAATAACATAATAATTTAAGAACCTAACCCTGATATTCAAAACCAACATTCAGAGAAAGCGTGAGTACAAGAACAAAAAGGAAGACCAATGTAAATTTTCCACACTTTTTTTTATTTCCTTCTCGTTCCCACATTCATTATTTGTAACGCCCAAAGTCTCGTGCAGAGGACAAAAGGGGGGAGATTTCCACAAATCAAAGAATATGGAGGGAGTCCAAAGAATTACACATAGAAAAAAAAAAGACAAGGACCACGACGCAGTTTATCGCATGAAGACACAAAGACGCCACAATCCATGACGTCATTTACACGCAGAAGTAATTTATGTAAGTAAAGACGTGCACTGGACATACTTGACCCGGGGGGGGGGGGGGGGGAGCCGCTTGGATACAAAAGGGCTTCACAAGAGTACTTTTTGTCATTGAAAAACGTACACTGTCTGGCATGACGTAATTTACAGAGAGAAAAAAGACGTCACTCACACACATGGACAGGCGAAGTAGGTAAAGACGTATTCTGACCAGGAGACGTCACTCACACACATGGACAGGCGAAGTAGGTAAAGACGTATTCTGACCAGGATGTCATTTGTACGTGGAAAGACGTCAAGTTAATAATCCAAGACGTAAAGATTGCTATTAACTGAACAAAGACGTCACTTTGACAACGGAAAGACGTATATGTTACGTGGCGTAATTAAATATGCTAAACAAATACGTTACCTGACCGTAAATCAAGATAATTTACTGAACAAAGACGTTTTTGCACACAGAGAGCACTGGTACTGTTTACGCATTCCCTGACGTAATTCAACTGCATAAACACGTCATTTACGTAAATTTGGACAGTCCAGAGACGTCATTTCTCAAGAACTGATTTACGCAGTAACTTGCGGGGTCAGCAGTGTGAGCTGTTAGTAAATTGTGTCTCAGAGAAATCTTGTTAGCCCTTGTCGTTGTATATGTACGTTGTGGATTATTAGAACAGTTTAAACTTGAAATCCCAGGCGGAATGTTTGTACCTCGTGCCAAAAATTAAACATTCTCTGTGTGCTACAAGATCCGAGAAGAATCGTCACGGGTCCCATACATTTTTAGTTGGTTTTTTCCCTGTGGCAGTGATTGTACCCCCTACTAAACTTCGACGTTGACTTCCCGCTTTTGCTTTGTCGGAACAAATTTATTACCATCTTTGTCTGTCCGAGTCAATACCAACTCCAGTTCTTCACACTTTTTGTCTCTGAACATGAAGGCAGATATGGGGAAATTAAAAATCGCTTAGGAAACTACAATGAACCACTGTTACAATATGACCTATACATTAACAATACTATCGTACCTGATCCACATAGCCTTTGACATGAAATACCTTGAGCTCTACTAGAAGAAATTCAATCAATAATTAAAGAATTTTGAAGTATTTTGGGCTCTCAGTAAACTACCTGACACAAAGGTTTGACAGTATCTGGCTATCTGTGATTGTACTTCCTAGACTTAAATTGTGTCCTCAGTGAAAAACTGCAGCGCTGAGCCAGGCAAATTTTGATAGTACATCATAACATAGCAATCTGAAAAATGCTCAATACACAATAACCTATTCCTATACAAATAAATCATGTAGTTTTTATAGCCAGGGTGCTGGTAGGTTGATACTACCATTAAAACTTAAAAGTTTACATAGACAATGTTAGTTTCTGTTGTGGCCCAGCTGTTGATTGCCACTGAATCATGTGAATGAATTATTGTTACCCTGTGTTGAATTTCAATGAAATATTGTGGTCATGGCAAGTGTCAACTTACCAGTTCATTGTAACATTGTATAAAATGAACATTAAAATGGTAAATGATGCACTACGCTCATACCACAGAGGATGCATATGGACCTGCAGCCACAATTGGTCCTGGACCCAGTACAAAAGCACTATCAGATAGCATATCATTGACATTGCAAAGGCCTGTAAGTAAACACGCTTAACCCTAGAGGCATCAAGTGAATCTGCTGATGTGAAGTCTCTATACCAATCACTATCTTCTCATGCACACTGATAATTTTACATATAGTAAATAAATCAGGAATGTTATACTGTTTTCATAAAAAAAGTAGGAAAATTTCATCAGATCAGTTGGTACAGTATGGTTACAAGATATTAAGACACGAAAACTAAGCCTGCTGGTTCTTTGGTACCGTTGATAAAGATGTTAGTTGTAGAACTAATCTTCTTGTTTAGTTCTGTCATCTGATGTATTCAGAGGTCAGGTAACAGAACTGTGCAAGTTGTCACTATTTACTTAGTAATGTAAAAAAAAAGGGATTTGGTGAAACACCCATTCCATTCAGTGCAGCGATCATCAGTTTTTCAAATGGGAATGTGGCTACTGTGTTTAGATCTAGATTGTGCTCGGGAACAACTTCCTTCCTGCATCAATGTATTGTAGGCTACTTGTCTTTTGGGGAATCATTCAATCATATACAACAAATGTAATGATCCACTCACTGGGCAGATCAGCCCTTTGACACTTCAAGGGTTACACTAGAACACATGGGTTGATAAAATGCTGAGAGAAATATCAAATGCATACATAACAATGTATAACATAACATGCTGTTCGCCATTAACCCTTAATGCATATCATCACCCCTCAATGCATATCATCATCATCTGCAAGTTCTGTATGCTGTGGTCAACAACTAGGACAATTCTTTCACCCTTTTTTCATGGATGATAAATCAGCTGAAAGAGTACAACATATACCAACAAATATGAAGGAATGAGCCATTAAAATTATTTGGGTTCTTTCCCTAATCAGCCAAATGCCTAGCCTTTGCAGTACATGTACCAAGTATTGTCAGGAGGGAACCATCACTTTGGCTTTTGATACTTTCACATCTGACAAAAATTTATGATCAGAAAGAAGCATTTTCATTATACAATCAGTTTTTCAGAACTTGCAAACCAGCACATTACCTAAATGAAGTAAAATAATGCTTGAAAATCTCTCAAGTGCATCGCATAGGGATCTCATTTGGCAAAGTAGAAATGGCCCATTTTTTCTTCTTTGTGGACAACAATGCAATTTTCAAATCACCTGGAAAATGAGACATGACATGATGAAATCAGGTGCTGGTCAAACTAAAAGCAAATAGAGAAATCACGTGTTTTTCAACAATGAATGCATTTTTAAAACAATTTTTTTTCTTCACAGAACCCCTCTACATCAATGCAAAAATACATTTCAGGGTCAAATTTGCTGAAACAGATGGAATGAAAGCCTGAAAATTGTAATTTAGGGGCATAGGCTAACAAAAATTAACAAAAGTGATTGCCCATTTTCTCAATAAATTCAGCTGCATCGACAGGCCACCCCCAGTAGCTCGACTTCCATTTAAGGCACAACAAAAAGACTTTCACACAAATAAAGGGAAATGAATAACTGAAAATGCTCAAAATTTGACGAACCTGATTTCATTGTGTCACATCGCAAATTACCTGATGACAACATGTGATGACATTTTCAACAGAATGATAATGACATAACTTGAGGAGCGTATCAGTGATGATCGTGCTATGAAGAAAATGTGTTCTTTCTGATATCCTGCTGTGTATATATGTTTCTCATGTCATGACCATGTCACACAAAACTTACTGTTTCATATCACCTCATAGTTGTAAACATTAAACTGTACATCTGAAATTTCATGGAGGTTGAAAGGCCAAATTCAAAACTGAACTGAAATTTCATATGAGCAGTAAAAATGCATAGGGTACTAATTCTAAGGTTCCAATTTCGACAAAAACTCCAGTTTTTGATTTCACCCCGTTTTGTAATCAATATGACTAATCTTTAGACAAATGACAAAACATCACTATTAACACTTTGACTCCCCTAAGCCGGTTTTTCCGGCTCGCACCGCCGATAATTTTGGTCCCTAAGCCGGTTTTTCCGGTTCGGTATTTTTTCCATGATTTATTTCAGCTAAAAGCCAAAAGTACGAAGATACTGAGTACGCATGCGCTAGAAACACATCCAATATCCTGTTTCACTTTGAATCTTTGTGTTTACAGCTATTGTTTTCGTTCTTGGCGCTGATTTTCAACTTTTGTTGTGATCTACCAAATCTAATTGTGAAAATGGAAGCAGGCTCGTCAGGCTCACGTCCCAAACGGCTTTATACTGAAGCTGTAATAACACTTTTCAATGATTTGAGTGATGATGACTATGGTATTTTGTCTGGAGATTTCATTGTTTGATAATGATGATTCTAGCTCTAGCTCGAGTTCAGATTCGAGTGAAGCGACAGTGAAGAAGAAATCATTTCGAAAAAA
>JBCAUA010009133.1:0-13229 GCA_038406235.1 Peronia verruculata | reverse complement strand
GTGTGTGTGTGTTGGTGTGTGTGTGTGTGTGTGTGTGTGTGTGTGTGTGTGTGTGTGTGTGTGTGTGTGTGTGAACGAATTTTTTAGGACATTTCTTTTTCCTAGAATCCTTCTATATTAACGTAAACACGCATTTCAGAGTTAAATTTGCTGAAATAGATTGATATGAGAAAAAAATTCAAATTTAACAACCTGGCCTAAGAGGATTTGTGAAAGTGATCGGCCATTTTCTCACGTACTTCAACTGCAGCAACAGGTCACTCCCATCGAATTTAATTACCAATATCTCCACTTCTACTTAAGGTAGAACATTAATTTTTTCACACGCAGAAAAGGAATTGGAAAATCTTTACGGCGATACCAATGATTTCATATGCTTAAAATTTGACCAGACCCTGTTTTCATCGTGTCACATAGACTCCATGCTGAGAACTTTGTTACTCCACGCATAATATGCTATGTTTTGGTAACGAGTTCAAAACCAAGAAGTGAAGAATGAATCTTTTGCTATATCAGGTATGTGACAGAACTCAGGTTTGTAAGAATAGACCTAACTGGTCCCTCTATTCCTGTAGAAAGATAACGTAAGATGTGGATGGGGACATCTTCTAACTTCATCTCGCTATTTCTAGGAAAAGTAAACATATGGCACAAGTACGAAAGATGGCGCTTTGCAGCTTTTTTTTTTTTTTTAGCGACTATTTCACAAAACTACTCATTTTCTCTTGAACTTCGGTGTGCAAGTCATTATTTCTCTGCATTTCAAGTTCAGCCAACGATTTATTCCTCTTTGGCATCCGAAAACGTGTCAATCTATGCTCGAGTGATGATACTGGACATCTTTCATGCCTCTTCGGACTAAAGATTTCACTCAGCAAAGCCGCTACTTCTTTTCTTCCTGCAGTACACCAAATGAACTTCCCAAGGATTAACCTGGCGATCAAACCTAAAAAATGGCAAACATTTTGAAACTTATTGAGTTGAGGGCACAACTCTAGTACACAACTTGAGGGGAACAGAGCCTCGCTCTGGCTGAAAAAAAAAATGGTATTTTTTCGTCCGAATTGGGGGTGAGATTCAAAATAATTTAGAAGAATTGTTTCAAATATTGGCTCGCCTATTTTGATTGCTCAGCTGTGTACAGTTCTACCTTATCCTGCACTGTCTTGGAGTCTTGAAGGTCCGTGGGATAAAGGACAGAAAATATATTAATCACCAACCTCTATTCTTCATCCCAGTTTCCAAACGTTCTTGTAGAGAATTGCTGAGTGTCTGTGCCGACTATTCACTAACATTTCTTTCTTTCTCCGCCCTCTTCTGCCTGCCCACACTTCAATTTTTGTTTGTTTGTTTTTCTAGGCTAATTTTGGCAATACTAGTAATGTTGATGTTGACACATGACGCATCCCACTTTTGATTTGCACCACAAACAACGGGTCAGTATAGGGTTTACAGGTAAGAGATGAATTGGATTGAGTGGCATTTATTCAAGAACACGGATCTATATAGTTGGTTTGTCCAGGTCACTTACATGATTAAGGAAGGCAAATATGAGTTCGATATGGTAAATTTGGCCACAGCGGCTCTTGGCGATAATCTCGTCGATGTTGTCGCTGGTTTGTCGCAATCATCTTTATCTTCTGTAGTTTGTTATTTTGGTTGATTCTGCCTGAGTTATATAAGGAGTGTGACTCTTCAGGTTTTGCTGTGTGTGACAAGAGTTGTCTGTCCTCTAGCCAAGGTGAAGACTGTAAGCACCAAAGGGCTGCTATTTAAATTGCTGTTTGTTTTTCGTACACTTTAAAGGTTTCTTTTACCTTTTCTTTAGCGCCCGTCTTTTTCCGTGGCTGTTGTGGATTATGCCAAGTAGGACACCTAAAAGACTAACAATGATCATCTATCCTGGACATGCTCTGCCAAGCAAAACTGTGACCTGGTCTTTTGTACCTCAACATCGGTACTGACACTGGAGTAGAGTGCAGAGACAGGGGGAATGGCGGCGTACAAAGACTTGTGCATGGTGACGACACGTATCCCATGTTTCAAACCCACAGTTAAGTGGTCAATAATAGCAGGTCTGTATACGATGTTTGTTATCTGAGGCTCTTTTGTACAGTTTACTGAGGGCGATGTTTTTTGCCTTGGCAAGCCTGATATCAAGCTTGGTATCTGATGTGATGGTGGCTAAAATGTGATATGTCTTTGGTAGATAAAAATGGTGAGTTTTGTATTGATTTATCTTTTTTTTTTTTGCTCAGTTTCCCGAATGGAGATTCAGCGAGTGTGGCATTTGTCCCTGAAAAGAGGCTTCCTATAATGGAATGCAATGTACACAGTACTAGGCTCATCTTCTTTTAAGTCTCAGACCTCAGACCTATCTACCACAGCTTCGCAAGCTGAGACGTTTGGAGCAGAACAAGTCATATTTCAGACTGATCCTGGCCTGCATCAGTTGCCTGTTAAGCTCGTCTTTCCGCTTAGGACATTTTCTTCAGTATGTCATCACAGCCGTTTGGTTGCCGGCAACTCATCTTTCGCTTGATCCACCACTGAGGACTTTCCACTTGATATAATAAGCTTATTCACTGACAATAATTTAATACAATAAAAACCACACATAACAGAAAAAAATTGCAACATGAAGCTGACTGAAGCATTATACTTGCGAACCTCATTTTTCAAAACACCACAGTTGCGAACCTACTCAATTTTGAGCAAATTTGTTCATTACACTTGCGAATCTCATTTTTCGTCTGGCTTGAATCCTGACAATTTGGAACCACTGAACGTTTTGTGCGATCTCGTTTTTCTGGGAGGCTGTTTCACGTGCCTGTATAACCCTCTGCAGCCCTCCGTGATTCAAGGCATGTCCGTGCCTGGAGTTGCCTCGGCATTTTCCAAGAGTATTTTGGAATCCCTTGATTGTGGACTGAGAAAAGCCTGCAGCGAGGGAATGGTGACACAAAGAAAGGTCAAGAGTGGAGAATGATCCAGTTGCCGGATACATGTACGCCTGGACTGGATTGTTGAAAAGGTAGAGATCGGAGTTGGACACCAGCCTCTCGATTTCTTTACATTTGGGGTTGGTGTAGGAGCTGCCCCACAGGAAAATTGTGGGCAATGAGTGCAGGATGGTGGTGGCTGGAGGCTCCTGAGAACAGTACCAGGAAAGAGGAGATGGGATAGACAGAGAAAATAATGCAAGGATACCATGAAGGAATGGACTGATCTCTCTCTCTCTCTCTCTCTCTCTCTCTCTCTCTCTCTCTCTCTCTCTCTGACCACTACAGTGAGATTGACTGACGTACGGGACAGATTGGAAAAGATTGTCAGGATGGCATCACTGGTATCCACCACCACCCTCCCCTTCTCCACTCTCCACACGCACACACCCCACACACATATATACGTGCGCGCACACACGCACGCACGCACGCACGCACACGCTCTTTCATCACCTGGCTATGGGAGATAATGAAACTGATTTTAAAAATGTATGAAATTAGTCCACCTGTCATGTTGCTATATAACAACTGCTGGGCTTATCATGTTGTGTTTGAGATGTATAGTACTATAGTACTTAGTTACTATGTCTCCCTCCAGATTTATAGAAGTCCCATTTTATCATGCTGCCACTGAGATTAAGAGGTCTACTATACATTTATATAATTGCCCTTAAGATATACAATAGCGTCTCTACCGTGTCTCACACTCTCAGTGAAATTTATAGAACTCCTTTACTAATCTTGTCGATGGGTTCTATGAAACTCCTGTACTTATGATCTTGTCCTTGAGATTTATAGAACTGCCATATTGCAAATGATAGAGATAACCTACTATTTCTACCAGACTACCTTTGAACTCTTTATACAATTAACATACTTTTCTTCCAGATCTAGAGAACCTCTGTACTTAATGTGTTCTGTCAGGCTCCACTGGCTTTTATGCAGTGACTGTACTTGATTACTTGCTTTCGGAATTGACAAAATGTAGTACATTGACCAAGTTATCAACGAGAGAACTTTTTAACAGATCTTCTACCTTAGCATGTCTACATACATGTTCATGTCACTGTTTGCTGCAGGTTTACTGTGGCTTATCTACTCTGAATGGAATTGTGTTATGAAAAATTAGAGTGAGGCAAAAAGTCTGTTATTTTGTTTGTCCTTGACTATGCATATCACAGACACTTTTTTTTTCAATTGGTGTTTTCTCTTGCCCTGTTCACAGGTCGCTCAACATTACCTCCTCTTTTCTGTGTCCCATGTATAATCACAATATGAACACATTGTGACCTGTTAGTACAAAAAGGAAAAACACCGAAAATGTCGTTCGTGATGTGTGTTAAGGACCAAGCGACAAAACTTGACCATCTATTTTCATATGCTTATTTTTTGGAGTTTGTACTCACTATGTTGCCAACAACGAAGAGTTCCCGGCACCGCAAGTCGACGACATTTCTTGCCGTTTTTTCTGTTAGTGGCCCTGCACTTTGTGCTGTCTGCTCGCCTGCCATGTCTACCTGTGGCAACAAAACACAAATATTTGTACTCACCAGACAGTCCCAGCTCCTGGATCTTCCGCCATCAATTCTGTTTATGGTGGAAGAGGCAGCCTTTCGCCGTCATTCCTGGATCCGTCTCCGTTGCTGCCTTGTGGGTCGCTTTCTTAAAGTCAAATTGCAGGGTTTGCTATCAAGGTTCTTTCCCCTGAGTTCTTGGTGGATGGTGTTGAGAAGATTGAAATTCCGCGGGAGAAAGTAAAAGGCTACGGGCATGTAGTGTCTATGTGGGTAGGCAATGAGTGTGAGGATCTGAAAGAAGTGCTTTGGACGTCTCTTGAATGTCTCATCGCCGAACATGTGCTGGATGCTCTTCAGATCTTCCAACGCTGGTGGACTATAGATGCAGGCTATCTGATTCTGTTGGTCAGTCTTTATACAGGGGTCGTACTGGGTAGAAATTGACAACATGGCTTCCAGAGTCTCTTGTCGTGTCCGAGTTAGCTTTGGCTGGCTTTGTCTCCTCTGTCCCACCCCCCTCCCCCCCTCATGGCCATGCCGGTGTTGCTAATGTCCCTCTGGGTCAAGCAGTCTGTTGGTGTATGCTGAGCCTCTCTAATGAGAAATTTTCAAGGCCTCTGTGTCAAATCATCCTCTGCTTTTCTCATGCAGACTTGTCTGAATTGCTTTTCTTTGGAAGAAGCGAGACCTACACATCATGATCATGAACAGTCAGCCCATGAAGGACATTGGCTGTTCCAGGTTCTGTCGTCACTCTCCCATTTCAGTGTTTTTTCCTAGTTCAGCGCCACGTTCCTCAAGTTTTGTCTCCTTCATTAGTCTGTACAGATGTCTTTCCAGTTGAACAGCTGGCTTGTCTTTACTTGTCTTAACTATCTGTGTATCCATCGTGTTGTTGAGTTGCAGTCCTCGCAGTGGCAGTGTGACGTACTTGTAAGTATGAGTGGTTTATTTAACCTCGGAGTTTCAGTTAGCATCAGCACTAGTTGTAAGTATGAAAATTAGAATGTCAAAATTCTTTAGCACAATGTATTCCCGTGTGTAACGATACACGAATTGTGTTCACGCCAGGGAGGTGATGTCACCCGCTATGTATGACTCACATGATTATCGCCGTGTGTTGACCTCATTGACCTGTTCGGCCTCTTTTGTGTTTGTGCTTTGGTGACGCCGGAGAGAGGGGGGGGGGCGCCGATATTCGTAATCGAACAGTGCCTCATATTCGTCGAGCAAAATCCGATATTTGCCCCGATATAGATGAACGAGTATAATGTTGAATGCCCTTTGAATTTTTTGGGTTCGCAAGTGTAATGTTGGGGTGCCGTTTGAAGATTATAGGTTCGTAAGTGGCTTGACCAGTCACTATATCATTGTCCATACCTTGACTTGACCAGCCACTATATCATTGTCTATACCTTAGCTTGACCACTAACTATATCATTGTCCATATTTTGGCTTGACCAGTCACTATATCATTGTCCATACCTTGGCTTGACCAATCACTATATCATTGTCCATACCATGGCTTGATCAGTCACTGTATCATTGCTCATACTTTGGCTTGACCAATCACTATATCATTATCCATATCTTGGCTTGACCAGCCACTATCATTGTCCATACCTTGACTTGACCAGTCACTGTATCATTGCTCATAGCTTGGCTTGACCAGTCACTTATCATTGCTCATACCTGGCTTGACCAATCACTGTGACATTGTCCATACCTTGGCTTAACCAGTCACTGTATCATTACTCATAGCTTGGCTTGACCAGTCACTATATCATTATCCATTCCTTGGCTTGACCAGTCACTATATCATAGTCCACAACGTGGCTTGACCAGTCACTATATCATAGTCCACAACGTGGCTTGACCAGTCACTGTATCATCGTTGTTCTCCCTTCATCAGTCCAGTAAAGACTATCCTTGGTCAATCACACATTGAATGGTCGACGCAGGTGATTGTGGGACCAAAGACAACATTCTTGGTAGGTTCATTTGCTAGCCGAAAAATCCACTTACAGCAATTTCATCTTCCTTGGAATGTTATCTCATTTGTGTTATTAGATGTGGAAAGTCAAGTGATAAATATAGGGGGGACAACTCATGTGATAAGGTGCAGTTTCTCTGTGGCAAGAACATCTCTGTGAACGATTGGATAGTAACGCCAGAGAGGGAAAACCCACACCATCAATATGGAAGGAATGTGATTAACGTCATACTTCAAATGATTAACCTAGAAAGATGCAAATTATTTTTTTAAAAATAATAACAACCAGAGGCAATTTGGAAGACAAATGACTGTTTGCTTGTCAGTAAGAACTTCTCGGAAAATATTGTATTTCAGTCCAGTGATTTTGTAACTGAGATCACACAATAAATTTTTAAAAAAAACATTTTTGTACAGTTTTCTCTCTGCTGTTCGATTGGCCCAGCCGGTTTATTTTGATTATTGCTGGAGTCGACATTTGAGGAACTTTGAAGGACAGAGAAAGAAAAACAAAAGTTCAGATTGTGTGAATTTTTTTTTTTTTTAAGTCTCACATTTATGCATGGTATTGTAATACTATGTAGTAGTTTGTATCGTTACTGTTTTTTTTTTTTTGCTGTTGATACGCTGCTGGCAAGTTGTGAAACTATTTGTGATTACAACTGTAAAGGCACTGACAGTCTCGCAATTTAGAGCCGTAAGAACGTGAATGGCAATAAACCAAATTAATTGTCTGATTATTAGGTCATTGAATGTTGGGTAACACTGAGTATTGGGCAACACTGAGTATTGGGCAACACTGAGTATTGGGCAACATTGGGTCTTGGGCAACATTGAGTGTTGGAGGCAACATTGAGTGTTGGGCAACATTAAGTGCTGAACATTGAGTGTTGAGGGAACATTGAGTGTCGGGGAAACATTGAGTCTTGGGCAACATTGAGTGTTGGGGGGGGGGGAATTGTGTGTTGGGCAACATTGAGACTTGAACATTGAGTGTTGGGCAACATTGAGTGTTGGCAACATTGAGTGTTGGGGGGGAACATTAAGTGTTGGGCAACATTGAGTATTGGGCAACATTGAGAGTTGAACATTGAGTATTGGGGGGAACATTGAGTGTTGGGGGAACATTGAGTGTAGGGCAACATTGATTTTTGGGCAACACTGTATCTTGGGGGAACATTGAGTGTTTGATTAACATATTTGTTGGACGGGGACGGAAATTGTGTGTCTCAAAGTGCATTGGCTGCTTGGATTGTTCATGTTTTAACACGATAAAACATCATTGGTACATTGTTTCCTACTACATGGCTACTACTGGTTGTAGAAAACCTTCAAGACTAGCTGTGGCAAAGTGAGTCCTTGATTATCATTCCCTTTGACACGTCAAGGTTTGGCTGATATCTACACTATCCCTGCATTCTCTGACAGATGCATTTTCGTTTGAACAGACAGGTCGCAAAACTAAATCGCTATTTTCTTGAAGCAAACGTTTCGTCGAAGAAGTTCAATATACGCCATGGATATTTTCCAAACATTTTTCTTCCTGCTAGTTCCAATTGTAGCCCAATCAGGTTTACGTTCGTCAAATGTTGCTGCTTTGTATACATTCCCCCATCCCTCCACCTCCACTCACACGCCTTCAAGTTTAGTGTCATCAATGTAGTCATACAGTCGCCTTTTTCTTATCTCAAAAATTGTGATCTGTTTGTACACACATCCTTGTCTTCATCCCACAGTTTTCCCGACAATGTGAGTCAAATTTAAACTGGGCTTTTTCTCCAATCCAGATGAAGGACGTGAATATTTATTTGCTCATTTCACCTTTTTTTTTTTTTTTTGTTTTGTGTGTGTTTGTTTTTTGTTTTTTTTTTGATAATCCTCAGGCGTCCAAGGAGATGTTGTAACCTAGTGTTGTTTGGGCCAGATCCTCTGTCACACAGTTGTTTTCTTCTCACCACATTTTTCCTCCTTCACCTTTTCCTAAAAATCTGGCTGTGTTCATCTTTCTAGAGGGCAGAACAGATACCGCTCTCCTTTTTCCGAAACACAAAACTCATCCCTTTTCATAATGAGTATTGATAAATTATTCAGTGCTGGACGGGACCTCTAGTGCAACTGTCCCTAACCCTAATCTCAGTCCTAACCATAACCTTCGCCTTAATCCCAGAATGGAAACCATAATAGAAGTGATACTTCCCCCCCCCCTTTTTTTTTTCTTCCGTACCTTACACAGGTACCTGACGACCAGAATAAACAGTCTTTTCCATTAGACGTAAGTCTCTTTTAACCTGTTTATCCTCCCAGATGCCGAGTACCCTAACCCAACTTGGCAACATGCGACAGTTTCTTGTGGCCAGCGAGTCCTTGGCACTTTGATGGTGAAATCTAAGATCCCGAGCTTTTCTACGATAAGATGGAGACCCATAAATCTCAAACAGATCAGGGAGGTAGATCTATTTCCGATTTATTTTTGGTATAAACTCTTTTTCAAAGAGATCTCGGACATGAAAGATTGAGAACTTCTTTTCTTGGCCCGAAGAAAATGTCGTGTCTTGGGTGATCAGACAATGAGATCGGGTAGACAGACATAATCAATTTCATTCTTTCGTAATTATGAATCTTTTGGCTTTTATTACACTTTCTGTCTTTCCTCAGGCCTTCGGATTTCGCTAAGGCACTGGAAATCACTGCCGTATTTGGTCTGGTAATTTTCATTCTTTGCTGCTATGACAGTGGAAATCATTACCGTATTTAGTCTGTTAAGCTCCTCTCCGTGCTGTATTTGCCAGTTAGCAAATGTTACCATTGGCCGTAGTAGAACTTTTCTTCTTCACCTTCCTTCTCCGCTCCCTTATGTCCTTTCACGCTTTCCTGTCACCCACCTTCTTTTCCTCTCAGTGTGTCCTGTCCCCCCCCCCCCCCCAACTTTTCCTAATCCTGCCTTTCTACGTGTCTGGCAGTTTTACTCTCTTCCTTACTTTTCTTCCTCTGTCTTTCTTATTTTCTTTTCCTGTCTTTTTTTTTTTTCCTAATGTATTCGTTCCTTTTGTTCTTTCATTGGCTTTCCTTTTCGTCTTTCGAATCATTCTCTCACTGCTCCCTCAATCCATCATCAGTTTTAGTATTGTTGTTAACATGGTTATTGTCCTTTCAGTCAAATGTCTTGGAGTGCTGTTCGTCTTCATCATGACAGAAATCATTTTACAGAAATGTCCTAAATTCTCAGGCATAAATTGTCAGCCGGTAGTTAAGTTAGAGCATCGAAAGAAATAGAACTAACATCTACAGAATTAGTTGATAAGTTAAATATTTAATAATAAATTATTGTCTTCTTTAGTTATTATTGTCATCATGACAGTTATCTTTATCGTCATCAGCATCATTATTGTGTCGTTCATTTTATTTTTTTATTTTTTTTTTAACTATCTTAAAGATTGTCTAAACCGTACTTATCAAATACACTCTAAAAAAATATTTAAAAATGAAGATGTGGATGTTGATCAATTTGATAATACCAGCCAAATGTTTGCACTCGATTGATTCTTTTGTCTACTATGTCTTTCATCTTCATTGTTGTTGTTGCTGTTGTTCCTCGCTCGTTAGATAATTCTTCTGCCTTCTCATTCTTTTAATTCTCTTTCATGCGACTTTCCATTAGAAGGGAGCCATTCTACATAATTGTCTCCCCCCCCCCCCCCCGCTAATAACAACAGTGTAGGTTGTGGTAGTGTTAATAATGTAAGCAGTAATAGTAATAGGTAAAATGAGTTGTAGTACTAGCCAGTGCTTCTAGCAGAGCAGTGCTTGTGGTGGTAGAGGTAGTGGCACATATATGATAGTGGTAACAGAAGGATATATAGTAGTAATAGTTGTAGTAGCAGCTGTAGTAGTAGTGATAGTAATAGTAGCAGTAGCAATAGTAGTACTTCTATAATTAGAAATAGTAAGAACAACGGTAATAGCTGCTGTAGTGGTAGTGACCGTTGAGATGTTATAACATCCAGTACGCGTAGTAACAGTAGGAAAAGTAGCTAGGTTGGTCGTAGTGGGTAGGTAAGTAGGTGGATGGGTAGGTAGGTTGGTGAGTGTGTAGTGGGTGGGTGAGTAGGTAGGTTAGGTTGTTGTTTTTGTGTTGAGGTTTAATAGCACATCAGCATGATTATGCCTATATTCGGTAAAGTTCGGCGGGCAGAAGACAGGAGCAAGGAGAGAGAGAGAAGAGATGTCACCCCTGGAACGTGGAGGATGATATCCATGGGATCCCGCCGATGACTGGCTTTCACCGCCTGCGAGCAAAGCATCTACATCTAAACCCTGGGCCCCCGCAGGGGAGAGGTGGATGGGTGGGTGGGTAGATGGATGGGTAGATGAGTAGGTGGGTGGGTGCGTATGTAGGTAGGTGGATGGATAGGTGTGTAGGCAGGTAAGTAGATGCATAAGTGGGTAGGCAGGTAGATAGATGGATAGGTGGATGGGTAGGTGGGTAGGCAGGTAGGTAGATGGATAGGTGGGTGGCAGTAGGTAGAGATGGATAGGTGGGTAGGCAGTAGGTAGAGGTGGATAGGTGGGTAGGCAGTACGTAGAGATGGATAGGTGGGTAGGTAGAGGTTAACAAAAACATGCTAATTTACAATGACATTATAACAAAGGAAACGTGAGAATATTGCTCACAAATACAACTCGAATGTGTGGGCCATCCCTTTTATATCTGAAGAAAGGTGAGTTGAACTTAATGTGCTCAACTGCGACTTTTTAGAAAAATAACCTTAGATATCCCAAGTCTCTGTAATTATTTCGTTTCAATTTTACTCTTGCAAACTCATAGAAAGAAGCTTTATCTAATAGTATTTCGTGAATTCTGTGGGATTATTTCGAGGAATCTGCTATTATCCAAGATGCTCAGCTCAGCTCGTCGGCAACACCGTGTTCGATGGTTGCTCCTCCAATGGATGCTACAACAGCCCTCTCGGCCCCGACTTCTGTGGACGACCTCGCCCGCCAAGAGACAGCCCAGTGATTGTCGTGATGTTGTCCATCAGTGACATTGCCGGTCTTCCTATTTTCCTGCAGCCCTCCACTCTGCCCATCAGTGCTGTAGACATGAGATCCGTTCTCTGACTTCTGATGGCATGACCCATGTATCTGAGCCTTCGTTTGTGTATTTCGTTCATCAGACTCCTCTCTATACCCAGTTCAAGCAAGACACGTTCATACAATTCAATAAATAAATAAATAAATGGCAATATAATGGTCACATCAAACGATATGATACCACCTTGAAGATTTATTGGAAGGGAAGATCAAAGGAAAACGAGCGAAGGGAAGACATCGGAGAGTGTTGACGGATGACGCCAAGGACGAATCTATCCTAGGGGGACAGCACCAGGAGCGTAGAGGATAAAGAGAGATGGCGTGTCATTTCAAATCGACGCCGAAAGATCTGACACAGGATGATGATGGAGCCAGATAAAAGTTAAGCCAAAGAGAGAGCTCTGAGGATCAACATGTATGAAATTCAAGACAGTCGTGATGATGAAATGAAGGGGTTTGGAGGTGGGGGGGGGGGGCAGGGGTGGGGGGAGGATGCTAGAGAATTATAATTACAATAATTTAAAGAATAGAAAAATAAGAAATCTATACGATCAATTATGCATGAAGGCTTCTCCCTAAGAAGCAACCACTTACAGTTTCTGTTATTTTTGTTACGTTTTCAGTCGAAGTTCTGCGCCATCTTTTTAGTGCGAGCAGAGTCTAATCTCTGAGAAAGGTCAAGGTATCCCGGGGTATTACAGGCAATCAGAAGGTGTCGGGTACTCACGGGTAACCTTTGTTTGCGTGTTCGATAATCGTATCAAAGTGGAACGTTTCGGGATACACACATTAACTGTGCGTGCAAGTCAGAGTTACGTGTGAGGAAAGCCATTAACAGGCATTTTGTTTGGATGGGTGGTAGATGTGGATGCCTGTGTTTGTGATAATGTAGAGTACGGGGGTAGATGGATGGATTAACGGATGAATGGATGGATGGATAGATGGATGAATTAACCGATGGATGGATGGATGGACGGATGGATGGATGGATGGATGGATGGATGGATGGATGGATGGATGGATGGACACTCAGACAGACACCAAGATGCCTAAGGTAGATGATATACTTTGCAAATTACAAAGTTCTGTCACAGTAGGGTATTGGATATGAGGAAGTCCTGGGTTGTAAAATGTCGGTCATTTGACTACCACAGTGGGTAACAAATGCCCATAAGACATTTTCTTGTGATTAATAATGTTGTGAAGGGCATTAGTTACATAAATATGTGGAAGATTACTGTGTCGGTTCCCGTGCAAGGCAAATAGAAAGCGGAGGGAAAATCAATTAGATGTAAATTAAATCTAGAGATGTCTGTCACAAAAATGACCAAAGTTTGTCAGTAAATTTGTTGTCTCTTGCAAGACAAAACTAATGACAAATTTAAGCAAAAGGGCCATTTTAGGATTACAAATCTGTGTTTGTATGGAAGGATTATTTTATTTATTTATTTATTTTTGATTGATCGATTGATTATTTATTTATATATTTATTTTGCCCTCTGAATTTTGATGAAGGAGGCCAATCTTCAATTTGTTTATGAGTCACTCGACACAGGTATATATATATTTTATATCTATATCTATATCTATATCTATCTATCTATCTATATATATCTATATCTA
>JBCAUA010009122.1:0-13229 GCA_038406235.1 Peronia verruculata | reverse complement strand
TGGAAAACTTAAATATTTAAGTTGACCTATAGAACTGGTTATCCAAATTAAGATCCAGTTTTCCGCCCAGCACTAGTGGATGAACAATTGCTATTGTGCATACATCCTTAACCTGCATCAGTTTCGCATGCTGAATGATGGTTTTCAGCCCTGGTTTTCAGAACGTGCAAGGTTTGGTTTACGCGCTTTGGGTTCCTTTGAAGGTCAGTGCACAGAGGAAGGCTTGGCTGCCATCAACACAGCCTTGCGAGGCAGAGTGAAGTTCCTATGGGGCCCAGCTCTGGCATACTGTAAGTTGGATTCATTTTGGAATATTTTGTCTCACTACACACCAGCAAAATTTGCAGCACTTAAGTTATATGGACACGCAAATTTTGCCTTTTTTTTTTTGTTTTGTTTTGGTTGGCGTCATTTTTACTGAAATGTCATTAAGTCTCTCTATACCACACACCAATATATCTGTTGGCCGATGGTCGCCATTTTTACCAGGCACTGAGATATCGAGATTTCAGAAAAGCAGCACTGAATTGATCTGTATAGTCATATACTCAATGATCCGTAATTTTTATGCCAGAAGTATGTGAAATAGAAAACTTGAAGCATTCAGCACTGAAATATGTCACAGAAGTGTCCAGGATTATAGATATTCGTGGAAGAGAAAAAAAAGTAAACCCAAAATAGCCACGTTTCAGCAGCCCCCAACATTTTAAAAAACTCTAACAGAACTCACAGGGAACTAAGAAATACAAAGTCTTTACTACCATTTTGTTTGAAATTGAGTATGGTTTTGCTTTAGTGTGAAAGTTTTTAATTTCATTCACTTGTTTTATTTAAATGTTGTGCAACCTTTGTTATTTTTATGTTATCTTCCCTTTGTCTAGCAATTTTCTTTAATGTTTTACAAATATCTCGTTTTGCTAAAATGATTATTTTTATCTACCTTAGAGTCTGATATTTATAAGCTTTAAATGATGTAATCACTACACACTTTAGATGTTATTTTCAGATAGAAATTTACATCAGACTTACCCAAGGGTACTCTTTTTCTGCTCAGCCACTAAATAATGTAGTCACAACCCCATATCACCTATGGTATAGAAAGAGTTAAATGTACCATGAAAATTCCCTTGTCTCCGCTGCTGAAATTGTAATGTCAGTCAATACAGTTAAATTAGTTTTATAGATCGGATGCCGGTAAAAAGAATCATATGATGATTTCTTTCATAATAAAGTGAAATTGATATCTAGCCAAGTAGTCACTGAGCGTGAAAGAGTACAGACTTGAGTGTATGAATTGGAAAGATACACTATCTGTCAGACTGAAGTTTTAACTGTTGCCATTGTCGTAGAAGCATCTGTGAGACTGAGGCCTCCAACCAACTGCAGGGCTGTCAGAGTTCTATAAACCTGCGAAAATCTGGGTTTCACGGAGTTCCTGTGTCGCGGTTGTTGGCATTGAAGCAGGCTGTGATTGTTGAAATATCCAGTAAACTAGTACATTGTATTAGTTAATGAACAGTAATTTCTCTGCTAACAAATATCCAATATGGAACTGTACCCGAAACAGAGTTGTGTGCATACATTGTCAGATTGGGTTTATGTGAGTCAAGTGTATTATTTTGTATGCTGGCTGACAAAGTTCAGGGGTTGGCTCAATTTTACACTGACAGCCCTGCAACTGTCCTCTGCAGTTCTCTGGGATTTAATCAGTCTTTTTCCTGTCTGTTTTTGTATGTTATCTATCTTTCCACCTCTTCCTTTTTTCTCTCTCCTTCACAGCTGCGTAACACAAATTTATATACACTTTTCAATATTCTTTTATAGCCCATACACACATTGTCCGTTATTACCGTGTAAATGTACCCACTGTGTCGGCACAATATAGCTGTTATCATGCCAATGTGCCTTTAAACCCCAACACAAACCAAACCAATCACAGCTGCCTCTTACTGTGCCTTAGAAGATGGGTTTCGCAAGGCCTGACAAAGTGGACACCTCAGCCACCACATTAATTATATAATTTTTGCATGTCTTCCTGTAGATACAGCATGCAAATCAGCCGAGATGACATTCAAACAGTTGTTTGACCACATTGGCCGCTACACGTCAAATCCAGACTTGAGATGGAAGCAGGTGATGCGTGTCAAACGGGGCCTTGCGGACCCAAATGATTTAGGCGGTTTTGGAAACGATCAGTGTTACTTTGAAGGTAAGAATGATGTACTACACCAACGCACACGTACTGTTAAGTTAATAGAAGATTGTCTTTAGACTCAATCGATCAGTTACTTTATAGCGGAATATTGTTAGCCAAAACAATAACTTTTGTTTCATGTACATTTGATTTAATAATGTATGACCTACATTTCCATAAATTTTATCATTTGAACTAAAAATGTTCTGACTGTCCAGTTGCTAAAACTTCTGGCTCAACCCTGTATAAGTCAAGCTATCAGAGTTCTTGGAGAAACAAAACTTAAATATATTGACTTTGGTCTTTTAACCTCACAGTCTTATCAGAACAACTTGCTGAAAATGATATAACTAAGTCATCTAGAGAGGCACTGTGGCCAAGGGCTTAGGCATCTGCCTCTCCATAATCAGTAGCATCACAAGTTCAAATAAGGTTAGGAGATGGGATAAATGAGAATTTTTTTATTTTTTTTTTTGTGGTGACCAAATGGTTTCCGTACTTCTTGATAGGGCTACTCTGGATCTTACCTCCTCCAATATTGGGAAATACATTTTAGAGGTCTTGCGTGCATAGTAAAGAACCCAAGGTAGTTAAAATGATGTAAAGAGTAGGTGGCAACATTGCTTTATGATCAGATTTGAAAAATAACCTCAAATTTCCACCCAGAATATTTCCTCTGACCAGATTGGGCAGCTCATACTCAAAGCCAAGACAATCCTTCCTGTGGGATTAAAAACTTTTTATACTAAAATAAATAAATATATCAATAAATAAATTATCAGATCATATTATGTGATATTTCTATTTTGTTGTTTTTTCTCAGGTGCAGTCACTATTAATATTTACATTTTTGCTTTTTGTTGTTGCTTTTTTCAGGTGCAGTCACAATTCTACGCAACATGGATAATATTGACTTCAGTCTTCTTATGTCAGGGAAAGTATGCTATGACGAGATTGACAGAATCAAACGTGTTGTTCGCAAGGACTGTATGCGGTACCCAACGTTCATGCACAACATGACAGCCTACAGGAAAGCTCTGAAGAAGATGGCAACGATAAATGGTTTGGATAAGGTATACCCATCACCAAGCCCGCCGGTAGCTTACCTGAAACGACTGGATGAGAGGAAAACCGGAATATCTAGCAGTAACAAAAAGTCCAAAAAGGTGAGATACAGAAACAATACTCTGAGAAAACAAACTCAAAAAAATACCAAAGGTGCCAATGATAAAAGCAAGGAAAAAAGTGGTGATGATACCATCAAAAGTTTTGCTGTCTCACAACCTTTTGTAAATCGGCATCAACAGCGAATAGTTGCAGCTAAGAAAGAAAAAGAAACAGCAGAACTGTACCGGTCATTCAAAGATTTATCAAATAACATCACTTGCTCAGATAGCAATCTTGACAAGAAGATCAAAGACTTACATGAAATTGTCAATGGCCACAGCTGGTCGAGTAGTGACAGTGGGTACAAAGAGAGCCTGCTGAGTCAAGCCTCTAGTGAGTTATCCAGTGATAGTATGCTGGTGGATAAAACTTTACGCACGGGCTCTGCAATGGAGGATGCAGTCACTACTCAGGTTCAGTATGAAGAGATAAGACCTAGAACCTCCTTTATGGACTACAAATCTGATCAGATTCCTCCGGAGCAACCATCACTGAATCAGAACAAACATTCAAAACCTTTGAAACTGAGTCCCATTTCAACAGCTAATTCAAATATCAACAACAGTCATAAAAGAAAACCTGCAAAAAAAGCCAAAACATTTATAGCAAGTAAAAATGAAAGGACTGCTCCACCTATCGCCAAACCTAAGCTAAAAAATGTCGAAGAACCTTTCACAGCTCAAGTAGCAGCAGATAAATTGAAGGATTTGAGAAATAAAATTCAGTCCCAAATCAGACCAGATGAGATTGTAGTAGATATTCAAGAATCAACTCCCTCATTGATTATTGAATCTCCTGGGGGTAACATCACAGAAAGAGTGGATAGTCTGATTATTTCCCAGAGTCATCCTGTAGATGATAGCACTGTATCTACTACAGATTTTAATTCTGTGCAAAACAATCAGGAATTTAACCCTGGTAATGTAGAGGAAAATAGCATTGGTTCAGCAGTTATGGCAGAATCATCTTCACTTGGGCTTGCTCAGATAACTCTTAAATCAAATAGCCATGGGCTTGTCTCTGATTCCATGATAAAATCTGTCAGACCTAAACTTTTAGAAAGACGAGGTTCCATGTCATCAAATACAAGCATAGAGCCAGGATTTTATTTTGACCCCCCCACTCATTGTACAAGCGACTCCAATCAAAGCACACCCACCCCAAGAATGAGTCGGAAAAAAAACCCATGGGCAGGAGTAGTTTCAGAATTTGCTCTGAGAAAACCAGTAGCAGTTGCAAAACCTAAGCTTGACAGAGAATATCTAAAAGCTGATCTATGCCAGCCCTTTTTCATTCAAGCTGAGCGAGTCCTCTATACTGATAATATTTTGCCTACTGATAGATC
Source organism: Peronia verruculata (assembly GCA_038406235.1). Lineage (NCBI taxonomy): Eukaryota > Metazoa > Mollusca > Gastropoda > Systellommatophora > Onchidiidae > Peronia > Peronia verruculata. Next base: position 8,523 of record JBCAUA010009122.1, on the reverse strand, counting down.
TCAACATAATAAATTGATATGATCTTGTGATTGTTCTTGATGACATGCAAGAGAGAATGGGTTGTCCGAGCAATTTGTTATGATCATAAAGATAGTGTACAGATTAGCGGCGGATGTGTCAAGAAATTGGGCATACATTTATAGGTATATTAAATTGTATTATTTTGTGTAGAATATAATTTATTTTGCAAAGAGGATCAAAGATTTGCATGAAGTTTTATGGCCGTAGTTGATCTAACACACTGTTGTACCCTCTTACAATATTTGGCTGTAAATATTATGGGTTTTTGTAATAGGGGTAGTCTAACTCCATCAATAACTTGATCTTCAACGTTTTCTTCTTTCATACTCAAATTCTCTAAAAATTTTCAATTTGATATAAATTAATATAAATTACAACATTATTTATTTCAATTTCCATTCTTTTAAAATGAAAATGCCCCCACTCTCAACTTGCAGTTAGTCAAGGCGATACTCATATTTTACTACTTAACGGTATTTGTTATTGTTATCCTTTGTGATCGCTGGAATTTACATTCAACTTCTAGAACAAGCTTCTTGAGAAAAATTAAAATTTTCATTAATTTTGTTAAAGATTTTCAGAAAAACAGAAACGGACAAAAAAAAACTTACTCATCAATGCAGGCATAAATTTGTAAGGTTTCTCCTTCAGCATAAATTACATTGTTGTTTATTTGACTTAGTGCAGATATTTGTTGACAGCTATTACCAAAGAATGCAAAGTCTTCAAAAATATGGCTTGAAATTGTTGTAAACCAAATGTTAAATTTCTGGGGAAGATGATTTTTTTTATTTGTGGGTTTAATAATTGCATCACAGATTTTTTTTTTATACTTAAAAGATGTATTTTTCAACTTCTCGGAGATGTATATCAATTATTTCAAAACAAACAGATAACTTATCCTATGTTGATTAAGCAGTAATTTGTTATACTATATGATGTGGACTATTATCCTGTGTGCACATATCAGTTGCCATATTGTTTCTGTCTGTGATAACACTCATCCCAAACTCTACACAGTCATATGTCATTTTGCATTTTATTTCACATGATTCCATAACCTTGCTCATTTATATCGTATAACATTGTTGTCTGGACATCGTCTTTGATTTTTTTTTTTTTTTTTAATCATTTCTATGTTGAGATTTTGCATCTCATAATATAGCATCATTGTTAAAGAGTGCAATAAGAATACATTGATGCACAATCCATGACTGCTTGAGTTTTTATTTTATGCTTTTATACCTCAGTTTTTATTGGAATATCTTATTCCTTATGATAGTTGCCATTTTGTACAGATATGAAATCTTTTAGCTCTAACTATTTAATTCAGTTCTCATATCTATCTATTCCCGTTATCAATATGAAAAATCTGGCTTTCAACAGTTGATAAAGGTGACTGGTTTCATCACTGAGAAAACAACAAAATGGTTTATGAAGATTCTGGCTCTGAAAGGGTTAACTAGGTGTAACTTTGAAATTAACTGTACAGACTAGATTGCAGAGTTATTGACATAAGTTGTTTATTAGGCTTGTTCTGAGTCTTACAGTGATTGAGAAGTGATCTTTCCGTTTGTTAACCACTTACATGTGGGAAAACATATGTGGTCCTTCCACGGTCAGCCAACTGCCAATCCCCTTTTGATCCAATGTGCCAAGCACTGACCAGTGTATCACATTTGCACCCAGAATCTTTTGATTGATGCCACAAGCTAATGATAAACTGATGAGGTAGTGATTGTTATCTGCCGCTTCGTATAACCCTTATTAACACAGTCGATGCTTCTGATTGCTTTTTGGGAAGTAGAAGACACATGTTGGTTGGCTTGTGCACAGTGGGCGAGACTGAATATAGGTGGGGGTTAGCAGTGGATGGAACAAGATAGACTGACCATATCACTGATGCTTAGCACAGGTGTAGTAGTGAAGTGATTGACATTGTGAATTCTCACCTGACAAGAGGCACTTGACTTCATTGTTTACATTTCATAACACACTGGGCCGTGAACAATAAATGTATTATGATTCATTATTGTAGAACTAAAGAGTACAACAACAGTAATGGAGAGAGCAAGAAGAAAGATGAAATAATTTTTTTCTGCATTGGAATTGAAAAGACTGGGTATTTTGTGCCATTATGTAGTAATCCTTTGTTCCTGACCACAATGAAGATTCAGAAGAAATTCCTTGCACATGATACTTTACCGTTGACAAATTGTGTCACACCCAGGGCAAATGAGTCAGAAGTCGATCAGGGAGATTTCAAGTTACAGCCATTTTTAACTATTTTCTACTGAGATACCCCTCAAGATAACCTCCATCAGGAGGTTGAAAGACCTATATAGAACGTAATGACTGAGATACACAAATTTTTTTTTTTTTTCCACAAAACAAAAATTTAATATTTTCTATCCTGAAAACAAAAGTTGGGTATCTGAGTTGGAAAATAATTAACAACGGCCGTAACTTGTGATTGCCTGGAGCGACTTGCGACTCATTTGCTCTGGGCACACGACAATTGATGTATAAGTCAAAAAATGGCATATTGAACATTACTCTCTGACTGGGTATCTTTTGTAGCGAGTGTAGCTAAATGTTGACACTTTGACTAATGTGAACAATGTTTATTTGCTTTATTTCTCAAGTTTGAGAGTTGATAAACTCACCAAGAGAAGGTATGTTGTTAAAAAAAACAAAAAAACTTCCCTTTAACTGCATCAGATGTGATGCTTGCACAATAATATTATTTAATCTTTTGTTTATTTTTTTTATGTAAATCCCACGTTACGTTTTAGATATGTTGGCATACAAATACAACATTGTTCAATAAGCTTTATGCTATATTCCTTTCAGATTATTTGTGCTTGTTGGCCACGTTAAGGTACTTTACCTTCTCTCTGTGTCCATTTTGATTCTGTTGTATACTCTAGCTGAATGACAGTGACATTGTATTGCTTTTTCCCCTCTTGTTTTTCAGTATTCTGAATTAACTCCCTACCGCTTTATGTTGACTTTTTCCACATTAAACTAAACTAGTAAATTTCAGCATAAGTTTACATGCAAGTTCCTGTGGGTATTATTCTTCATATACCCTTTTGGAAGAGTTAACTGAATGAATTAAGAAACAAAAATAATTTAATTACAATTGTGAATGTCATCAATAACAAATCAATGCAAATGGAAGATGGGGCAAAAAACATTTTCTACCCTTACCCCATATGAATTCCACATCGAACTTTTCAATGAAGTACAATGTACATATCAAAGCCATGAATGATAAATACAGATATTTTGCTAACAATGGTTTAAACAAAGAAGCTATACCTTTTGTAACAACAATGGGTACGTGGCAGCAGCCAGAGATTTTTATGCGCTAGTATATACCTTTTGAGACACCAAATAAATTTGTTTGATTTATTTGCTAATTTATGCTAGAAGGGTCAAGTTGTCAAGGAGAGCAAGTTATAAACATTTACTACTAAATCAAAATAATGTATTGAGTGTGCCCAACCAAATTATAGGCTAGTCAAAGTTTTTGTTGTATTGAAGATCCATGTATGTAATGCTTTCATCCAGTCTTCTCACACATCCATAATGAATTGAGTGCTTTTTTGTATCTGCAGCTTGAGAATAGTAAAGTTGAACATTTCACGGGAATGGTGGAAAATAAAGTAATGAGTGAAAAATAAAATGTAATCAAGAACGCATAAGCTGCACTTTAAATTATTCCTTTCCAAAACTTCTTTAGTGCTTTAAAGAGTAAGAATAGGGCTTTTCATTTCTATCGTCCTTGGAACTTTCATAATTGAATCATTTCATGAAAAGTAAGTCTCTGGGATGAAAAGGAGGCAGAGCTTATTACTTTTAAACTAATCTAATCTGTATTTTATGTTTATTTCTCTTGGCTTTATGAGTTTTCTTAAACATTACATTGGTATAGTCTCATCTTGATATTTTTGTGCATTTTTTTTTTTTTAATCCAACCTGACAGTTATGGATGACCCTAACTGAAATTTGGCTGAGGTGTGATAATATGCATGTGACTGTTGTCCTTTACTTAATTCATGTACACATTGATGGAAAGAAAAACAAAACAGAACATTAAACCAGTAGACCGAAGATAATTTTGATATAACTTTTAACACCATTTAACTATATTATAACTGTCAAAATTCATAGAATAATTTTGCATCTCACCAGATACATTAGCTTAGCCTAGATATTAACACCATACCCATAACACCTTAGATATAAATGGCTTTTTTTTCTTTTTTTTTTCCTTTTTATCAGTGATTGCACTGAATCAGTTATAACTGAATTTCAGTTTTTGTTTTTTTTTGTTTTAATAATTAACAAAATGACTGTTCCATAACAGGAAAACGAAAGCAAAATATATATTTCATTTTTTTTTTTCTCTCTTCTTACAACTGAATATTTCACAAGAAAGAGTTAATAATGCAGTTTAATCTTGACAGGTAATTTTTTTTCATGACATATAATTTATCTTCAGGAGTGATAGCCAGCAACTGAATGTGATTTGTTTATGAAAAGTACTCTCACAAGCATTGGGGCCAATCCTTTATCATATTTCAGCAGAGCTCTCGATTGTATGCAATAAGCTCGCAAAGCATGGACTAGTGTCTCCGTTATTTTTCTGGTTTGATTTTGTTGGTTGTGCTTTCCTGTTGGATAGACTGCATGAGATTTTTTTTTTTTTTTGTATGTGAGATTGTATTAGAAGGTCATGATCCTTTGCTGTTTACAAATTCACCTTTAACACTTTGAAGACATACATATCTCATTCTTTATCTAGAATCATATAAAGTTCACAATTTGACTGAAGGGAGAGAAAGAGAAATATCCATTTGTGTTGAATATGATGAAGTCTACAGCAGACAAAGGATCACGACTGTCTGTCACTCTCTCGTATAAGATATAAGATATGTCATGTGATTGGTTGACATGTCAGACCTTAAAAGGACCGCTGTTGAGAAAACTAGATTTTACTGACCATAGAGTCACAGGAATTAGCTTTGAATGTTGCTACATCAGCACAGAAAAGTCATTGCTGTGATACATATATTATAAGGAAAGCATAATATATGGTTTCTCCTTTCCATTGGCATTAAAGTACAGGAAAGTCTTGGAACACTGAACAACAATAAAGAAGTGAACTTACTTGACAAATCTTTATATCTTATTACAAAAATCTACCAACAGCATATTTTAACAATAAGCTCAGCACAGTAAATAACACAGATAAAAACAATTTATGAACAATATCTGTCATCCTAAGAATCATGATATATCATTATGTGCCCTGTCAAAAAAATGATATATATTTACATATACAGTGGTCTCCGCCTAAGAACCCGGTCGTTGGGAGACAAGAAAAGCGGGTTCTTAGGCGGATTGAAAAGTTATGCAACCCATCTGACCACAGATTGTCTTTACTTGTCTTGATTCATTGATCGTTACTGTTAGTTAAAGATTTATCTATGCAAATAAGCACAGCCTTCTTCCCTGTGCGTGTTAAAATTAGTTGTAGCAAATGCTGATCTTTTTAAAGCATAGTTACATCAATACTACCTTGCCCTTAAATGCCTTGCGAGTTTTCACATAACAGTATCATTGTTGAAAACATGATATTGCTATGCTACCCCGCGGATACTCATACGAGGGACTCAAGTGTTTACAGACCGACCGAAGAAGCAAAACAGCTGACCAGTCAGGAGACTTAACTTACACCTCCTTATCCACAAAGCCAATCACAAGTGCTGTCCCACGAGTTGTCAGACAAAGAAATGGTTACGGGTTAGTCAACAACGTGGCCTGATTACGCGGTCATACATCAACCATCACTTCCACTCCTTTGTCTACCTGTTCCCTCCACCTCCACCCCCTTTTTACTGCACATCTAGCACTGTCCGTTTCTCTCAAGTGGACAGTATGATGTGGAATTACCCCACAAGTACTGGGGTATCTTGGTCTGACACCGGGCTCTTAGAGGGATTTTTTTTTGTTTGGGAGCACCCAGATCGGGTTTTTAGAGGGGTAAATTATAGAGGAAAAATTCGGTTTCTCTGCAGAGGCGGGTTCTTAGGCGAATCGGGCTCTTAGGCGGAGGGTTCTTAGGCGGAGACCACTGTACCATGCATAAATAATGATTTAAGGCAAAAGAAATGGGTGGGAATCATAAGACAAAGCTAGGCACTATAGCATGGTAAGTGCCATATCAGTTGAAATATCCAGTACAGACACTTGCAATTCTTCTGTTAATACCCTATTATGGACTTTGGCTAATCAACACTGGTTTCTCACAGACGTGATCACTAAGTCCTGAACAAAGTTTACATTTTTCATTTGTCTGTTGTGCATTCACACACAGAAATCCTGAAAGGCTATACCTGCAGATAGGCAAACATTCTTTGTAACTCCATCATCATTTGAGCATGTGGACGATTGTCATCAACCTGGAATTGGACAATGACAACAAACATAAAGAGATAGGACAATGACAACAAACATAAAGAGATATAACTAAAACTAACAACGCGAAGGCTGCTTAGTGAAAACATGTTGGTCCCAGTGTAATGCAAGAACTACATCTAGCTGTATGATGATGAAGCACTAAACACGTTTCAATAATTACTGAATGACTCCCATGTTAAGATTTGAATATCACAATGGACAACCAATACAAAGTAATGCCAAAGCAGGGTTTATAAAATTTTTGGAACATGATACTACTGAGCTTCCACATTGCCCATGACCATTTTTTTTCTGGGAAATTACATCACAAAGACCAAAATATCAATGACAAAAACCCAGCCCATTTTCTTTGGTGGGAGAATAAATTTACCACTTCACACAATCAAATCCTTCAGATAATTCTGAAGTACTCTATGAAATTAAGAGCTCCATCAGTAACTGGAATGACTGCTTTCGAAATCTTTTTTTTACTACTGAAGCTGGCATATACTGAGGCAATATATCCACCAATATTGATCTTTGGGCATACAATCACAGCGAAAAAAAAAAAAAAATGAAATGTCTAGCAGCTCGTCAAAATGGGTCTTGTGTCAATTTTCCACCAAGCTGAAATATTACAACCACATAGAGCCTTAATTTATACAATTTAATGTGCTAAAAAAAAAAAAAAATGTTTGGAGCTGGCTTCACTGTGGCTCGAGATAATGCAAACTGATGAGACAGAGAGTGGCCCTTCAATGCTGGCTAAAATCAAGAGAAAAATCAGCAAAGGCAAACAGTTTACCCCCCCCCCCCCCCCTTCCGAAAAAAAATCTATTCATCTCACAATAATATACATCCTGATATATTTATAATCACTGAGCAACATTTCCTTATTCAGAGATGAATGTTCTCTTAATTTCTACCATATGAAAACCTTCATTACATTCAGCTGTCGATTTCCCAGTAAATAAAGAACACACAATACAGTGATAAAGAATCTCAGATTGCCAATTGGTCTAAACTGTGATGTCTTGGACAAGGATGAAATAATTCACTGCGAAATACTGACACTAGCACATATCTTCTTTCACTTTCATGGTTGACATGACAATTCTTCCTAACATTTTGAATGACCATCATACAATGGACCACCATGGGGAGGCTGAAGGGGAAAATGAGTCAAGGAAGGGGAAGATTTTCAACATCATAGCTTCATAGCTGAAAGCAAGAAAACATGACCACAGTATGGTAGCAACAGAAGATCAGGACATGTGAAGAGGAATGGATTGCCAAAACTACAGAGCAAGGCATCTGATGATAGTGAAAAAGATCACACAAAGAATTGTACCTTAAAATTGATCACCGACTCCCTGATGCGAGGAATCATGAAGAGCTGCTGGATGGCTGTGGCCATGTAACAGGTAGCACCGAGATTAGTCAGACCAACATAGCCGCACTTGGCTCGTCCATCCTCTAGAGGCCAGTAGTCCCAAGGATATGTAGCATGAGCCTCTGCAGGAAGATAAGATAAATAGGATCCAGTATTCACAGGCACACTGTCTATGTATCATCATACAATGAAGGGGTTATTTTAAGGGAAGCGTAACTTTTCCTCGTTTTTTTCATTAATACATCAATATATGTATTATCATGGACATCAAACTTCACTGCAGAAAGTGAACTTTTTTCTCATTTTCTCCACATGCTAAAAATTCCAGTTCTACAACTGCAGAGCATCTTTTAAAAAAAAAAAAAGTCTAGCTTGCTGATGCATTGTTTTTAAATGATTCTAATATATAACCAGACCTGCCTACCCTCACAACAGCGAAGGAGGGATATCTGACTCAAAAAGGAGGAAGAATCAGGGAAAAGGAGGGAAATTTACCGACCCATAGTTCCTACTTAGAATTGCTATGTATTACGTAACAAACCAGTGGAACATCCGCATGTGAACTTGGTTTCATTTGACATAAATATTACACATTAAATTAGATCTGCATTTCTTTCATTCTTGGCAGATATAAAGT
>JBCAUA010009111.1:0-13230 GCA_038406235.1 Peronia verruculata | reverse complement strand
TTCGCCTTTACTTTGTGGTGCAACCTTTTTATTTGCCTATGCTTCCTCATTGCAATACTAGGCCCAGATAGACACTCCGAAAAAATTATGATGTAAAGAAGATGTTTTCTTCTTATTGTTAAAATTTTACCACATTTTTTTTTGGCGATCAGTTTTTCGAATGGCAAGCAGTAAAATGATTTACTACTTGCTCAACACATCTTTTGTCTGGCAAAGGGAAGTAAAATTTTGGTCAAAATGATTTCCCATTACACAAATCCCTCTTTTGGAAAGGGCAGATAATCTGCGAAACAATCTCCCATTGTCCTCGGATCTTGTAGAGGAGCGGTAACAAACATCACTGAGCGTTCTATTTTTAGCAGGGGGTACAAACATTCCGCCGGGGATTTTCACATTTTTGCTTAGTCGAATATGAACTATTGTCTTTGACCGGCGTTGTTATTTCCCCTTGCCAGGCACAAGGGTGTTGAACAAAGCAGCTTTACAGGGGAAGTAACTGACTGTTACTGTTACACTCTGTGAAATATTTTCTTCATATCGCAATAACTTTGGCTAAAAGTTTTGAGATCAGTTGTTCAAATTGACAAGAAGAAAATGAGTTTTTCCCTTCTTTTATTGTTTCTTCAACGGTCTTGTAATAGCGCTGGTAAAAAGAAAAAGAAAAACAAGAAACGATCCCTATTCTCCAGCACAACATTACAGAGGCATATGTAACATGGAAACGAAACAAAACAAACAGAATGCACATGACGTACATGTATTTCCAGATTGGTCATATGTAGAAGGGTCATCGCTTACAGGAATTTGTTCATCATATTGTGTGGGATAACTGAATAGTGGAACACACGATTTCTGGAAAACCCGAAGCGGAAGTAAGTCAGGCGTTTTCATACGCCATTATTATAATTGACACACTACATAATACATGTACTACTATTACTTGGAGGGCATCTGGGTTAGATAGGCTCACGGTAAAGAGTCTTAGTCATAAATTTCCTAACCCCTGTAACAGGGTCAAACCAAGAAGTGAGGTAAACCTACGGCCGAGGTAAAGGCCAAGGACATGGGTTAAAGGAATATCCCGACATTCTGGTGAACTCTATGTGTCAAGAGGTGTAAAACCACACAGAGCATATACACACACCAGTGCATGACCCAAATTCCCTCGATCATTTGAGATACACCTCAGTGTGTATGAAGAAACAGTCAACTGAGTTCTATCCCGAGATTCTTCAGTAAAGCCAAAACATACACGAGAATTAAAATGAAACAAAACACAAAAACAAAAACAAAGCAGTTAAAATATATATAATTATATATAACAAAAACAAAACAATATCAACAAGCAAAGAAAGGGAGATTGTTCTTGACCAGTCCTATAATTTCCTTTTGCCCTATTACAGGTTATTTCCCTTTCCCACACAAGGGGTGTCGAACAAACATAGTTTAAAAATATATATATATATATATTTATATACTGCATATGTAAAATTACCTCTGCGCCAATAGCTTGATTTGAAAGACACGTAATAACAAATCTGAGGGAGGGAAAAAAAAGCTAAAAAGAAAACGTTTCCTTCTTCTTATTATAACCTATTATTTTATTTTAAAAAAAGTATTTTTCGAATGACAAGAAGTATAAAGTGATTTTTCTCTTCTTTCCACCGTTGTTATTCAACATTTCTTCAGTCTGGCAAAGGGAAATAACAGGCTTGATCACAATGGCCTCTTATTCTGTACACCACTGTTCAGTTTTCAAGTGAAAAAAAAAGTGAAACAAACAAACAAACAGAAACAAACAAATTAACAAACAAAAAAGAACAACATCAAAGAACGAGGTAACCAAAATTCAAATAAAACACTGACTGGACACAAACCACAGTTTAATTTGTGTAGATTACATTTAATGAAGGAAAAGATTAAAAATCACATAAAATGCTGATTACTAGGACTGATGAAAAAATTTGGCAGGCAAAGATTTGAATGACGGGGGCCCTGATAATGGTGATAGTCAATTGTTATATTGGTCATTCTCTATACCTTTTTGTTTATTTGCTAGTTTTTTTTGTTTTTTTTTTCCAATTTTCATTCATCTCCTTGTTTATTCTTACTTTCCAGCAATAATTATCGAACGAAATTCTCCATCACCTACAGATCCCCAAAATGCCTCTCAGAACAGAGAAGCAAATGAACAGCAATAATAATAAAAAGAAAACAAAAACTAACAACACACATTTACAAAATAATTTGAAAGAAAACAATCTTTATCTTAAAAAAAAAAAAAAAAACACACACACAAAAAAAAAAAAAGAGAACGTTTCACATCAGCAGAGTGAGGATCTGAAATAAATAAATGGGATACCAGATCATTTTCATAAATGTGCTACGGTTGTTGCTTTTTTTTCTTTAGTTTTTAAAACTATGTTTTCTAACGTAATACTAATAGGATACATATCCAATCATAACTAAGAGGCTACTATTTATCTGCCTATTCCTGCATTGTTCTACAAAAGAACTGACATACAAATACAAATACATATGTATTCAAAGTGTATCTCTTAGATACCAAAAGACAAGATATGTAATCCAAAAACTTCACTTTTCTTATAACATGAATCTGACCATTTGGCACCATTAAATGTTGCTATAATATGTCAGCTCCTTAAATATGAACTGTAGGCAGCAAAGCCTCTCTAATGAACTGCTCCAGTTCATGGGGCTCTGTTGTTAGCACAAGTTACATATGCAAGTGCAAGATCTGCAATGTCTATTTTCTTTTCTTCTTCTTTGTTTCTTTCGTTGTCACTTTAAAAAAAAAAAAAGGGGGGGGGGGGAGATTTATATTTGATCATGCAAACTCTCTAAACCAAGTACAACATGTTCACAAAACTAAACAAAATATGAAACAATAATAATAAAACATAGTGACATGCACCCCACATACAAATTTATCATGTCAAATTTTACTGTAGGACTGGCTAAATATGCCTCAACGCTGAGTCTGAGCAAATGACACACTACTCCAGATTTTTCATGCATGCAGGATGTTGAACCAAACTAAATTATGTGACAGAGCCTTGACAGCAAAACAACACTTCTGCAAGGAAACAACAACAACAACAAAAAATAATAATAATAAATGGTAGCATTTATACACTGTATCACGTAAAATGTCATTTGATACATGACCAGGATGAAATAAGAGTCTAATATCAAAGTCTTCATGTTAAAAATTATTTCTGTCTATGAAGAGGAAAATGGACAGTACTGGACCTTAGTGAAAAAAATTACACTGCCACCATTCTGTGCTGGCATTATCTGTTAAACATCAACTCCTGCCACTTCATGGTCATAAAAAAAAATATGATTTGCTCATTTTCAAGAAATCCCTAACTGAGGTTTGGTTCATTTCATTCGGCTGTGTTGTGACAATTCACTGAATTTCATATGTTCCAGAAAATTCTGAGCTGGCTTACATGTGGCAGGGGATAATAATTACTTATACTGAATGGACCCCCCCCCCCCTCCCCCACTTTTTTCACCCACTGAGGAAGTTAGAAAGACATCAACAGGAGTAAACAGTAGAGTATGAAAGTTACAAGCATATATTATATTTATCCTAAGCTAACTCAGATATCCTGATTTCAATGCAGCTAAACTGAGAATATAGTCACATGACTGAACTTTTCTTGTTAAAAAATTAATGTATTTCAGTTTCTGCCATTGTTTTAATTTAAAAAAAAAAAAAAAAAATTGGTCTTATCCACTTTCGTCACATTCAACTCCTGATTTCTCTGAGCTCAGCAGCTTTCGGGCCCTTACATCGCGCCCTTACTCAAGATTTATTTAGCAAACTCTACTGCACAAGACACATCCTTTACCCATACTCAAACAGAACTGCTACTCCTAAAATTTGCCACATAATCAAAGGAAATGTGGGCCAAATGCTACTGTAAATAAATTTGCAAAAACAACCATTGTTTAATCCTACATGGTTGCAACTTCAAGCTCAAAATACAGAATATCTAACAAACACATGATTAATGACAGACTGGAAATAGGTAACATTCAAATGTTTACTGTTTGTTAGTAAAACACATGCCAGTTAAGTGAAGAGATGGGTGCAAGGAATTTATGTACAGAACGTAATACATGTAAACATATACATAATATATATTTATAATATATATATAATAATATAATTTTTTTTTATCTGTCCTGCATTTGCATTTTGTACATAATGATTTGTGTATAGGCATATATAAATTCATTTAATGCAATCATAAAAACAGTTGATGACGCAGCCACGAATCAGATGGCGAACAGGTGCAACATAGGGTAATTGATTGCAAAATTTTACCTGGGTCAACAGCAAAAAAAAACCTCAAAAAACCATACATGTAACACACACTAACATTCAATAAAATGTAGTAATAGAAATAATTACAAAACAAACACTGAATAATTTCACTCCAAACCCACATACTTGCAAAAAAGACATCATTAAACTGACACCAACCATCAGCGATAAAGTTTTCATTCTTTTTTTTTTTTTTTGGTTTGTTTTTTGTTTGTTTGTTTGTTTTTTTTTGTTTAAAATATATCATTTTTAAAATTTCAGTGATGACAAAATAAATGAATGAAAGATAATTAACACTGGCATCACAGGTTTGTGCGATGTCGTTGCAAGCAAAATATGACATAACATTTGTACCAATCCCTTGGGGAAAATAAACAAAAACAAGCCTCACCATTGATTGAATGATGAAACAATAAGGGCGCAATCGATACTGGCACGCACATACATAATAATTATTTACAATGCCTAAAATAGCCTCGTTTCACTGTGAGTTCACAACATTAACATTGAAATAATGGGCGTGTAAAACATGACATTCTATATAAGTAACAAGATATGTGATCAATACCAGAAATTTCACAAAACCTCACAAAAATCCAGAGATGTTACCTCATAGCCATATCTATACACAAAAATCATCCCTTCAATTGTTGATTTGTTGTAGATCTCCATTTACCCAAGACTTGGCCATGTGGCAACTTAAACCAGTGATGCACTTCTTCCTCTTCTTCTTTTCTTACTGCTAGGACTGTGACAGATGTCAGCCACAAGACCCTTCCATATCTCCATCTGTTGGTTACGGTACTCCATAGCAAATCTGTGTTATTGCATAAATTTGTCATCCAAGAGAGGACAACGATGCAACAAGTTGAACCTTTTCTATAAAATCATAGTCTACAGGCAGTAATTCCATTTTTGTACTCTGTGTTTGTTAACACAACCATGAAAATAACACACTAAGTACCCAAGCTGTAAGAATCCTGCACGTTGAATCTTATGTTTCACAAAAAACCAAGCGAGCCTAGGACTTCTACTATGTGACAATTGAAAATGTCAACTATAAAATGGGACTGATATGGTTACAGTTATTGGCTCACTCACTACGTGGGCATTTAGATTTCACTCAAATAATTCATGATGTAATATAAAGTGTTAATCTTTAGACTACCATGTGGCCCACGCAGACTTTTCTAATATATGAGTCGAATGACATGACAGAAATTTTGGTACCCCTGCAGTTTTAACTGACACTTGTTTTCATGAATTCTATTGTCATTTTTTAAAACACAGCATATGCAGGTTTTGGTGACTGCATTATACTGTATTCTTAAAAATGATAGCAGGATAATTAGTCAAAGCATCGACCACCACTTTCTGAGATTTACCACACGCCCATTTATAGTGAAGACACGGGAGTTGAAGCTTTGCACTCTCACCCAAGTGAGCTGATTTACATCCATATCCAACACTGGATGATGAACAAATACATGTACAGAGACGAGGCTGAAAAGCAATGACATGTTCTCTCTGTCTTTATCAAGCTAATTTCAGTGGGAAAAATGGACAAGGGTGGAGTGGTGGTGGCTGGAAACATTTTAAGTCCTGTCCAGGTGGGCATGACCTCCAAACTATCATATAATATGTCTCGTGGTCAGTCGAAATGAGATATAAGTTGCTCAGTTAGAACTGACAATTTGGGCTTTGAATGTAATGAGGGGGGTCAGATATCGAATTTGTCTATTTTTGCAGAAATCAAAAGTGCATTCATCTCGGAACATGATAGCATCGGTCTTACCCTCAATTTATAAATATTTCCTCATAAAAATCGAGTTTTAATGGGAAGAAAGTATGTAGATTTATGCGTCAGACCATTCATTTAAACTCAATTTTCTCAAAATTTCAGTCCCAGTTTGTCTCTTTAAACTGCAATATCTCTGACTAGAATAAAGCTAGCTCAAAACTTTTTTCATCACCTGACAGGGTATGAAACAAGCTTTCACATGATACCAAAAACCCCATGTGGTGAAAAATTGACATACGTCTCATTTTGACTGGCTCCGAGACATGGTCAAAATGCAATCTTTTACATTCATGTTGTAATTTTATACAGGCAAAAACTGTCAAGTCTAAAGATATTATTAGAAACAGATACTGAGCTCCTGATGTATTTTGGAGAGAGAGAGAGAGAGAGAGAGAGAGAGAGAGAGAGAGAGAGAAAGAGACATCCGTGCTCCCTATGTACAACCACAACACAGCTGCGACGAAGTGAAAGCAGTTCTGGGTCAAAACCGTCATGATAAGGCAGCTCAGTTCACGCATGAGGGAAAACAGAGGACAAAAACAACAAACATTCAACATTTCAAGAAAAAAAACAAACAAACGACACATCACTAACCAAACCTATCGGCACTGATGCCTTATAGTGGAAACAATAATAGATTCTATTAAAGACACTCATGTGTCTAACATGGGGGAGGAGGGAGATGGGACGGGGTGGTAGGGGGAAGAGGTTGTAAGTCTGACATCAAAAATACATGACAGATCAGTTGTAAGTACATAACTGAAACTCAACTCACTAAAGATAAGCTGGGTACAGGGTATGCATTGCAGCAGTGTAGGTGGGCAAGGTACTTAATGGACAGGTAAAGCCACTGCTTTAGTTTAACCTTAGAAATGTCATGGGGGCTTGATCTATCCAGATGTCCGTTCGTACTAAAATTTGATTGAGTTTCTCAGCGCTGCTACCAGGTGCTCAGAGTGTCCTGTCTATATCTATTAACCTGACACGACACTTTTCAAAGAAATTTGAACTTGTGCCATTTGTTTCTTCAACTACATACAGATCTATTGTGAAGAGGTTGATTGAGAAGGCAGGGGGACCCTACACTGACAGTTTATGTACTTGGCCACAGTTTGCATTCTTTTATCTAGTAAATTGATCTATATGTCTTGCGCCCAGGGCAAATGAGTCGCAAGTGGCGGCAGATGAGTTCAAGTCACTGCTGTTTTCTTTACCGTTTTTCATTATTTTCCAACTATGATACCAAAATATTTCTCTTTGTTTCAGATTAAAAAAAAAAGGTTAAATTGACGTTCTGTGAAAAAACAAATTTAGTATCTTACTCTTAGTTGGAAGGTAGTTAAATACGACCAAAAACAGCCGTTTATCTTCGTTGCCAGGGGCGACTTCCGACTCATTTGCCCTGGTCGCAAGTCATATATCATGATTTCATCTCTTACCTTGGCCACGAGGATCATAGCAAGAGAAATACTATGTTTTAAGTGTAACAGGAATTTGTGTAACAAAAATTCAGCTGCTACGAGAACAAATCTAACTGAACTACATCGATAAAAGTTACTTGTCTCTCTTTTTTCCCTTTCGAAATAATCATATGAGGTTTGGTCATGTGTTAGCAAAAATGTTCTCCAATGATTAATAGTGTTGGTGGCCCAGTGGTTGGGTGGTTGGACTTGGAAGCAGAAGTTCCAGGTTCGAGTCCTGACTGGTCCTGACATTTTGTCCATGGGAAAAACAATTTACATATATTTCCTGATTCCATCCAGGTTAAAATGGGTGCCCGACTACATAGAGCCACTAATATTGTTTGTCTGATAAAGAATTGACTGATTTTCTGGCAGCTGTCTTCAATGCTTTCTAAGAAGCTGAGAGCATTCTTATGTGTGAGTTTGTCCAAACAATAATTATTGATTGTAAAGTGCTTAGGGCTTGTATTTGTATAGAGTTGGTACTATTCCAATGCTCTCTATGATTATCACTGTTACACTGGTTGTGTGACAAGGTGAGTGTAACTCAATATCAAAGGAATTTCACGAGATAATCCGATTCGGCTGACCAGAGGGGACAGAACTTAACCTTTACCATAACTATCTCATCACACCAGAATTGTAGCTGAATACTTTGTTCACCAAAATCCAGCCCCCACATTTTCCATTCACTGATACCTGTAACCCTATACTTGAAAAAAGCTGATACCAGATTTACCCCTTCGTGTCGTGCACATGACATAACCAACGTCTACATTTTTCCTTGTGCCTCATTGAAGTAAAAAATAGTCCTGTTATAGGTAAAAAAAAATTAACAAAATTAAAAGCTGTCGACTCTAACAATTGATTTATAATCATCCTCTACTGTATATTGACTCCGACCGTCAAGGTTATAATCCTACATTGCACTGAATAGAGTCAACAGACTCTGGCAATCAAACTTATAATCCTGCATTGTATTCTACATTAACTCAAAGAATCAAACTTTTAATCCTGCATTGTATACTACACAGACTGACAAATCAAACTTATAATCCTGCATTGTATTCTACATAGACTCTGACAATCAAACTTATAATCTTGCATTGTATACTACAGAGACTCTGACTTATAATTCTGCATCCTATTCTACATCAATTCTGACAAACTTATAATCCTGCATTGTATGCTACATAGACTCTGACAAACTTACAATCCTGCATCCTGTTCTACATAAACTCTAACAATCAAACATAATTCTGCTTTCTACATAGAATCTGACAATCTCATAATCCCGCTTTAGGAGGATGGTTTCCCATATGAATTATAAATCTAAATTGCTTTCATCGATAGATAAAATTTTTTTTCTGTTCGATATGGATCTCAAATTTTCATTTCCACACAACTGTGCTGCATCAAACACAACTTTTCCTTACACTGTTCAATGCCACTGAAATTTTCCATGACGTGAAGATGAGTTTCAACATATATAATAAATCTAACATAAGAAAATAATATACAGAAACTAATGTCTCAATGGAATTTCCCTGTCCCTTCGTAAGCACACATTTAACTATACAATCATGTCATTGAAGTAAGTACACTGATGATACCCACAATTCTAAAATGGTTCTAAGCAACAATGTGTATAAATAAATATTTCTTTGGTGAACTGTTAAGAAAATACATGTAACTCTTATCATTTACAAAATACACACAAAAATAAACAAATAATAAAAAAATAAACAAATGAGACAATACTATCAGAAATCTGAGAAGATGAAAAAGTTTCCAGTTGCAAGATGATAGTTAGTAATAACTTTTTTAAACTTAACAGATCAGGTGACAGCCACATCAATGTTCATTCTAATGACAAATGTACCATGTATTGTTTACGTCAATGAACTGGATATAAATACATGTCATTACTCTAGAATAATGGCATCAGTTATTTTCAGCACTTTTTCAGACAGTGGGACGATATGTGCTAAAGCCCGAACCATTTGATGAGTAATGTGATTCTTCTTCTTCTGAAATTAACTTTTGAATGTTATTGATGAGCTTCTTTTTGAATGACATCAACGAGAACCCATGGCCTGCGTGGAAGATTTTTTACATATGTCAAATTTAGACTGCGATGAGACTAAAAGTGCATGCCAAACATAAAATATGCACCTCAATGTTGGTAATTTGGACAATTAAATTTTGTGTTACTCAAAGAAAATATGTTTGGTATTTTAAATGCATCAATATATCAAACGTACATTTCGGATCAAACATTTTTCCGAGTTGACCATTTAACTGTTATCGTCTTTCTAGGATAACGTCAAAACATATTAAGCTTTTTTGGCTTTATGTAAGGTCTTTGGAAACAACGCTGTGTACTAAATTCTACATGGACAGATTCAGCAGTTTTCGAGTCCACAAGCCTAGTACAAGTTTTGTTTCATAAGCCTAGTACAAGTTTTGTTCCATAAGCCTAGTATAAGTTTTGTTTCATAAGCCTAGTACAAGTTTTGTTCCATAAGCCTAGTACAACTTTTGTTTCATAAGCCTAGTACAAATTTTGTTACATAAGCCTAGTACAAGTTTTGTTGCAGATTTTCAATATAGATTACCTGATACCTTGCAAGCTCAGGACCATCAGGAGTGAACAGTTGCATTTTGGTATAGGTCTGACTTAGAGACTTCTATCGCGGAGCAGTTATGATTATGAAACTCACCAAACCAATCAGTGAAAACTCACTCAAAAACTCACGGGACTAAAACTTACAAAAAAAGTAAAAAAAAAAAAAAACAAAAAATCCACTTAACAAGACTGATGGAAAATGATATCTGCTGTTCTGAACTGGTGCCTCTTGAAGTTGAAACTGAGACGTAAGTATAAAATAATTTTTTGAATTGTGTAAGAAGTGTAATGACAACCAGCTCATGATGGTGAGGCTACCAATGTCACGTAGGCTACTAAAGAAATAGATTCCTATGTATTGTATATTTCATGAAACAACATATTGAAAGAATGTTAAAATTTACTTGAAAAATAGCCAGAAGACTGTGTTACACTAATTACTTCTTAATAAATCAAATGATCTAATCAGGTCCTCAATACAATCAGTCAACACAGATTTTTTTTCTTTTTCATTTTTAAAGAAATCATGGGATCCCCTTCAGATCTGACTGAACTGAACTGGAACAAAAATCTGATATGATGGCATAACTTCTGAGCATTTTCCAAATAATAGCAATAAAGAGAATGAAGGAGAAAATAATATTAAAGTGACTTGACTATAAAATACCGAACACCTGTTTGCGCCAACAAAAACAAAAAAAGGAATAATTGACAAGGAGCAACTGAAACATGGAAACTGAACAATAAAGGTGGGTGGAAAATATAAAAAAAAAACCCACAAATTTGTTTAACAGAGAAAAATTTGTCAAGTTTGAAATCAAAGTGAATCAACAACACTTTCTTCAGATACCCTCTGAGCATCATGAAATCAACACTGAGTCTAAGCATTTCATTCAACTGACGGCAGACATACTAATTTGAACTAATTTTAATAAATATTCAAGTTTCAATGAGAAAAACTGGGAGATTTTGAACAGTTTGAGAATGAATCTTTTAGATGTTCAAGGACACTACAAATTCTATATTTCATAATATACCAACCCATTCCAATGACACTGTATAGAACAAAATAATGGGAAATAAAATAGAAATATGTATAATATTATAAATTATATATAAATTTTAAAAAAAAAAAAGCTTTCATCAGTTTCTCTTCAAGACGCAGTGATGGTATCTAAGAAGTAGCAAGCTCTGCAATCCTTGATACACAAAGGGTTTCAATAACATTTAATATATGCAAAACACAACACAAGCCAGCCCAGGCTTATATGTCCAAGACAATGGTAACACGGCTAACATTATTGAACGACACGCCATCAAAGACACTAAGGATCAGCTTCTTGTTGGCAGAGGCTTTCGTTTATTACAAGGAAATACTGACAGAGTGAAAAGTCCGAAGGAAAAAAAAAAAATCTGTGCACTGAAACAATCCATGGATGAGCAAGTCATGAAGTCGAGATACTGGCGCTGAAAATGTTGGACTTGGGAATACCAGGGCTGAATCCAAAACAAAGCCGTAATATGTTATACCTGCATCGTTATCTAACAGTCAAAAGGAATGACATTTTATTGATCAAATTTGAGAATATACTATGGATATTCTTTAAACAAAGGCATTAAAGATGTGTGTAATTTTTGCCTATACTTAGTTCCTTATTCTTTTTTTTTTAAATTGTCCCTTTATATTACAATAGAAAGAGAAATGGGTGGACAACATGAGAGAGTGGACGGGGGTCAGCTTTGTCACAGACCATTTCCAAACAAGGGACTGACAGAGATGGACGGAGATCTAAACATGCATCCTCAATGGTGCACTGACGACTCGTAGGCTTACATGATACAGGATCCATGAGTTGTGATATGTGAGAAGTCTTAACAGAATGGCAACAGTAATGCTGGTCTTTGAGATTTCACTATGGTGGTTTCTTAAATGATTGTGCAAAGTAAGAGGGAAACAAAGAAAGCTAGATTAATTACATTTTCATAGTTACTTCAGTGAGACTATTGGTTTATTTTGCTTCAGCCCTGGTTCCCAAGTCCTCAATTTGTCACATGTCTTTATGGTCAAGTTTATACAACAACAAAAATACTGCAAATTTATTCAGTCACAGGCTCAATACATTAGCAAAACACAGCATTTGGCATTGTAGGGATTTATGCTGGCAATCCACAACAATAGAGAACATCTCTGTGAAACGCAATGCCATTCAGTGGTAAAGGGGTCGCTAGTGATGGGCGTATAGCTAACAAATTCTCCCTTTCCATTTTTCAGAAAGCAAGATTAAATATACATGTACATATAAAATCCCCTTCCCCACTGTGTAACACACCCAGCTTAAACAGTCTTGCTTTGCGCTTCTCAAATCCCCATATCATTATTTACTATAAACTGATAAAAACGGTAAATTGCGTCTAAAGAATGTACAAAGATTAAAATTGAAAACAGAAAAACATACTGTGGACAAAATCATAATCTACATGTACTACAACAGAATGCATTGCAATGTTGATCACACCGTATCCCTCAAGAGAACAAAAAAGCTTCTACAATGCAACAGCCTGTGGCTCATCATGCAACATAAAATTCAATAATATATTAGCACTTCCCTCCTTTCTAATGTCTGTGAACATCAGCAAACTTTGGTGACACTTTTTCGAGGCATTGAACTTCCTGGTGAAATGAGTTTCAGGGTACCAGGTAATTCAAATAAATGAAAAACCTGAGGAGGGAGAAGAGAGGGAGGGAGTGACAGAAGTAAGTACCATGATATCTGAAATGGTTAACCAGTTTGTAGGGCCATTTTGACTGTAGTTTTATAATATATTACATAGCTGCCAACTTTCCAAAACTTAAATAAGGAACGCACTTACTGGCCGGGGTCCAGGGATAGCGCCCTTTGGGGGGGGGGGGAGAAGCTGAAGGGCTTTTGGTAATTTACAGAGAAAAAATTACTTCTCTTGGCTGGATTTTATAATT
>JBCAUA010009100.1:0-13230 GCA_038406235.1 Peronia verruculata | reverse complement strand
TTTTGTGTATGTGATATTTATTCTCATACATCTAAACTAGGAATCATGAGGGAAGGTAGCTGTTTTTCAATATTATCTGGAATTTTGGTTTTACTGTTTTATTTTCAAGGTCTTCTGTAGAACTGAGAATCAGCTTTGAGCATATGAACCTAATTAACTTTTAGGATAATACCTGAATGCTCTATCATGATGGAAATTGTCTTTGAATAATCAAGTTTTTAAAAAACTATATTGTGAATCATATCAGAATATTTGTAAAACAAGTTGTTTATTTGTGCAGTCAATCTGTAGTTGTTATCTGATCTATATCAAAACAATATAGTCAGTTAAGATAATCAGTCAGTTTGTGTAAACATCTTAGATGTTTTGACTATTTTATGCACAATATTGTAGATATATATCATAGTCAGTCACTGCTTTTGGAATTTCACCAATGATATCTGTCATTAAATAGACAATCAGAGTGCTATGATGTATCTGCAGACAAAACCACAAAAAGATAAATGGACGTAAATGACAAGATGATCTTTCATACAGGTGGAATACCCAGAATGCTTCATCAGCTATTGCTGGGCAAACTCCAAGATGGCTGTTGATACTGGCTCAGCCACTGTAGAAGGAGCTCTGGGCCATGGGGATCCCCGAAAGATCAAAGAATTCCTGCAGTCCAAGGGAGTTAAATGCTGGTTGGACGTTGAGCAGATGGGACAGGCAAGTGACACTATTGTGCGATAACAGTAACAAACCATCCTGACAGAAAATAAACTGAAAAACAGAAGAGCTTTTGTTGTTGTTTTCTATAACATTTAGTATCTTTTCTTTTTTCTCTTTCCTATATTCTTTTATTAGTATGCAAGACTGTAATTGTTCTTCATAAATTTTGCAACTGATTAAGGGGTTAATTTCTTGAAAAAAAATATATCAATTTCATAAATTTCTACCTCCTCTCTATCGGGGGATGCAGTGGCTCTGTGGTATGGCATCTGTTCATGGAAATCTTAGGCAGGGTCCTGCAGCCGGGAATGGAAGGATATGAAGATTGAAAACCTGCATTTTTTCAGTGTCTTAACAGTCCCCTGGCTTTCTGTTGGTAGGGAAGCCCAACATCTAGCCTTCTCAGATAAGGGTGAATATATTTCAGTGGTTCCGTATGAACATTGCGCATGTTAAAGAACCCTTGGCAGTCCAAAATCGATGGAAGAGTAGGCTGAGTGAAGCTGTCCAAGCAAAATTCCAAATTTATGCCCACAAATTTGTCAGCATAATTTGGCAACTTCTAAAAGCTGAGATAATCCTACTTTCTGAGGATTGAAAGGCTTGAGAAAAGCAAACACAAAAATCTTCTCTCTCTGTGGTGCGGCGTCTGCTTCAGAGGGTGAAAGCAACTCATATTGGTGAGGTTGTGGGTTCTGCATGACTCACCGGTCCTCCCATTGGGGGATGGCAAGAGACACGAAAATTGAAAGATCTGCATTTTTTCAATGACTCAATGGTCCCCTGGCTTCTTCTGAGTATGGAAGCCTGACATCTAGTCTTCTCAGATAAGGGTGAATATATTTTGGAGGTCCTGTGTGTACATTATGCATGTTAAGGAGGCTCAAAATCGATGGAAGAATAGGCTGAGTGCCATTGTCCGGGCAAAATTTCCAAATCTCTACCCACAAAATTTCTCAGCAAAACTTGGCAACTTCTAAAAAGCCCAGATAATCCTACTTTCTTGTGACTGAAAGGCTTAAGAAAAACAAACAAACCTCTTCTCTCACATATACTCAGTGTACATCAGTAACAAATTTTCAGAGAGAAGTCGATCATTTTTTTATTTTTTTTTGGTACTTTTGTCAGGTTCTGTGAATATGAAAACAAAAAGTTTTCCTAACAGCGCATTCATTTTAATTTTTCTTATGATTGATAGGTACAGTGGTCTCTGCCTAAGAGCCCGATCCGCCTAAGAACCCGCCTCTGCTGCGAAACCGAAGTTTTCTCTATAATTTACCCCTCTAAGAACCCAATCTGGGCGCTCCCAAATAAAAAAATCCGTCAAAGAGCCCGTGTCGGGCCAAGACACCCAAGTACTTATAGGGTAATTCCACATCATACTGTCCACTTGAGAGAAATGCGCAGCTCTAGATGTGCAGTAAAAAGGGGGTGGAGGTGGAGGGAACAGGTAGACAAAGGAGTGGAAGTGATGGTTGATGTATGACTGCATAATCAGGCCACGTTGTTGACTAACTCGTAACCATTTCTTTGTTTGACAACACGTGGGACAGCACTTGTGATTGGTGGTGTAAGTATAGCTTTCTAACTGGTCAGGTGTTTTGCTCCTTCGGTCGGTCTGTAAACACTTGAGTCACTCGTGCGATTATCCACAGGGTTGCATAGCAATCAACATGGATACCGTTATGTGAAAATCATAAGGCGTTTAAGCACTGAGAAGTATTGATGTAACTAACTATACGCTAAAAAGATCAGGAATTGCTACATCTAATTACACACAGAGAAGAAGGCTGTACTTATTTGCATAGATAAATCTTTAACTAACAGTAACAATCAACTAATTATAGAACTTTGTGAAGACAATCTGTGGTCAGATGGGTTGCATAACTTTCCAGTTCGCCTAAGATCCCGTCCGGCTAAGAACCCGCTTTTTTTTGTCTCCAGACGACCAGGTTCTTAGGCAGAGACCACTGTATAATAGCAGGTCTGCAAACAGAGGGAAAAATTACTAAATTGTGCAGTTTTATGGAAATTATGAGAAAGCTACTATCATCCATAACGAGTCACAGTAATTTTTATTATTTGTTTTTTTTTTTTTAATACTCATATTTGTTTGTCATGCAGTATTTCATCCAGTTTTTCTTTAAAAAATATGCTCTTTCTAAGTCAGATTAAAAGTTATTGACAAAAGCTGTGTAAATATATGGTTGCATACAACCTCTGCCTATTTTCAAAATTTAAAAAAATATATTGATAAATAGAAGAAGAATTGGAGGGATTTTGATAGTTACAGATATAATGCCTGTGTGTAAAAATGAGAATTCAGGGTATTTCATCTGTTGTATTTGTCATATTTCAAATTAGGAGGGCTTTTTTGAGGACATCGCTGATGGATTGCGGAAGGCCAAGGTCATGATTGCATGTGTCTCAGATGAGGTAAAAAAATTGGGCTTTTATTTTTCAAAGTACCCACAGAAAATAATGCAGATAGAGCCAACAGCATTTACAAATATAGTTAGAACCACTTACAACAGGACTACTTTTAGCAGGAAATTGCTTGTGACGAGTGTTCTTAATCCCCCATGTCTACTCTTACTGTGGTCCATTTATCATTACTTGAAAATGAAGACAAGTCATAGTCAAAAGATCAGCTGTCTGTGATACTATACTTATCTAAACATGAATAAACCAATAATTTATAGAAAATAAATACAAGTAAATGTTTGTGCATATAAGACAGAGAGAAAGAAAGAATTGTTATTTTTTTTCATTTGAATAATGTCTTATAATGATTATTCATATCACCTGATATTATGCTCTAAGGCAATCTGTATATTTTAACTCAAGATTTGCTGCTGTTCTTTTTTTTTTTTCTCTCTCTCTCTGTTCAGTATGCCATGTCTAAGAACTGCAGGATGGAATTTCGCTTTGCCGTGTCCACCCTGAAAATCCCCACAGTTCTGGCTGTGGTGGGTACGGGGTACAACTGGGAGAGGAGTGAGGTAAATCACTGATGACTGACATTTCAACAGTTTCTTGTCTGTCAGTGCTCATTCTCTAACTCAACTCACATCTCCATGTCTTTACTTGTCTTATATCTGGACTTTGTTCCCTGCATCACTCTGTTATATTTGTCTTTGTTCCTTATATTAATTAAAAAAGCCATGGCCCTGACAAAAGAAATTTTTGCTCTAGTTTCAGGATATTCTGTAGAGATAAGATGAGGTCAGATGAGATGCACTTTCTCATATATGGTGAGAGAAAATCAGATAAGGTACATCTCATATTTGAAATATGACATTTGATAAGATAATATAAAATAAGATGAAAAAAATAAGACAAGACCTGACAAAACAAAATCAGACAAGGTAGGAGAAGAAAAGATAAAGCAGGTGGATATGAGATGGGACAAAATCAGATTATATCAAATGAAACAAAAATAGTGAAAATTAGTAATTTGAAATATGATGTGATAAAGTAGAACTAAGATTTAACAGTGGTCCACTATACAGATGAGCACATTGTGCATGCAGACAACAGTTTGAAACCATCACCCACACAACAAAAATATCACTGTATAAAAATCAATATCAAAGCAAATGGACATGCATTATGATTTAAAATTAATTGTACATCACATCAGACAACCATTTTGTTTCTTCAAAATTCTTGCCCTCTGTGGACGCATGTTTATGGTGATGTTTTGTTTAATCACTGAACTTGCTGAAGATCTTCAGCTCGTAAAAGTATCTACCTGTTGTCATTATTGATAGGAAACAATTTTTTTTTTCTGTTTTTTGTTTGTTTGTTTGTATGTTTTTAATATATGCTTTCTTAAGACATACACATTTTTTGTTTTTGTTTTTTGATGCAGTTATCGTTAGTCAACACCTGACAATTTGGTGGTGATGATTCAACTTATATGCAGTTTTTACTGACCAATAATCTGGGTTTTTGCCAGATTGGCTTGCTGGTGGTGGGACATAGCCAGACCTGTCCTAAGATCAACTTGCAGTATGAGAATGAGACTGGTATGTTGGATCTGCTCACGGCTGTACAGAACTTTTTGCCCAAGGCAAATGCAGATGCAGATAATAAGAACACAGGCAATTTGGCCACTCAGGAGACCATAGCCTTCCAGGTAATTAGGATGTTTTTCTCTGAAATTTGTTTTTATCAGTACAAATTAAAAATTGTTCAAGATGTCCAGAATTCACCATGGGGCACTGGAGTTCTTTAACAGTCACATTGAATAGAAGCCTCATAGAAAATATATGGCAGGCTCTGGGTAGCCTGTCTTTATGCCACTGGTTGTCAGTATAGCTTTATCTGCTAATCCAAAGTCTTTCTCTGAACCACTTGTATTGTACTAGAAGAGAACCGACGGCCTCTGTGGGAGATTTTTTAAAAAATATAACCCCGTGACTTAAAGTGAATGGTAAAGTGTGCGCACCTCAGTGTTGATATTTTGGTTGTTTAAACTGAGTTTTACTGTAAGAAAACGTGTTTTTGATCCAGTCTTACTATAGAACTACATGTACAATTTGGATCAAGTAGCCTCGCAAGTTTATTGTTCAATTATTATCACATTTGTAGAATAACACCCAAGCGTTTTCCGGCTTTATGTACATAGAAACACAGACACATATGCAATAATGTTGTGTGCCAAATTTCAGATGGATTAGCATTTTCGATGTCCTTAAGCCTATTGTGGGTTTTCTTGCAATTTTATAATGTAGATTGGTCACCTTAACTATGAGATGTAAAACCCTCCAAAATTGCATGTTCTAAATGTGAAAGGTTTGAATGCAAAACAGCTTAAAGTTCTTCTCTATAACTTAGAAGATTGGTCCATGAGATGACACCTTTGTGTGAGTCATAAATCTGATTCAGACAGTGTTTAGTAAAGTACCTATGGCAAATCATTATAGTTTTGTGTTTGTGGCAAAACATTTATTTATATGAGAAAAATTATGTCTTTCTTAAAATGAGGAAACTGAATTTATCTCATCTTGCAATCAAGCTTTCAAGTGTACTAAATCAATTAGTGCTAGTGGAATCCAACTAAAATCATGGGTGCTTTTTTTGTCTGTACAGACAAATCAGAATGGGAGATTTCATATCTCTTGCATGTATTTAAAAACTTTTTCTTTTGACAGTCATGAAGTTCACATTTTCAGCATTTGGACCTGAATGTCATATATCCCATGGCATTTGTTATAAATAGTAAATAGACTGCTCTATTTGAAAGCTTTACTCTAGATTATTGGTACATAATATATAGGGTCACTCTGTGCAGGAGGTAATTGTATGGGCTGGGGTCTATCGAAAGCATGACTCTACGTTGCTTGTACACTTAAAGACACTAAAATCTCACTCGCAGACTGTGACAAATCCAAACTATAGTTTGGTGGCATTTCTTATAGCCATTCTACATAAAAAGGTGTTTAACAGGCTGCTTCTAAATCATAGTCAAACTCTAGACTACTGGTGTGACAGAAATTTATTTGAACTTGGTGTTCAGCCTGACCCCAATCCTACAATCTTTGTATTCATAGGAAGTTCTGGAATTGACTCAGAGGAAACTGTTACGCCATATTGGAATGTACTCAGACAACATGGACATGGAGCCGTACCCTCGTCTGGCTGTCGTTGATCTCCTGACAAAAGAGGCGACCACAGCCAGGTCACGGGCTAGCGATGAGGATAAGGAAAAGGCTGGTGAGAAGGATGATGCTGCTGATGAAAGAAAGGAAAAAGCAAACGATCCAGAACTTTTTGAGGAAGGAGAAGAGAAGAGTGACCAATACTGCTTCAGGTGAGATCTATGAGAGAAATCTTGCTAGCTTGGCCATATGGCACTGATTTACTGTTAAAGAAAAATTGAGAATCATATTAGAACCCTGTATTTATCTCACCTGTCTTAACTCATTGACGACAGTTCCTGCAACATGTGCAGGATGGTCTGGTGGTCAATTGAGGATCGACTTTATAATTTTTTCACACTGACCCATTTCCCGCAAATGTCCCAGGAAGCATCTCTTTCTGTAGAATCAGCATTTGTTTTGTTTTGTACTAAGTTTGGCAGAGATTGGTTGGTAACTGTTTGAGTTTTTGAAGATCAAGGAAAGTTTTTTAAAAGTGAAAGTAGGGAAGGAAAACAGTAATGATTACGGGTGTAATACTGAAAAGGGTAAAGCAAAGTACCAGCATCTTCCTTGTCAATATCTAGTGCTTCTAATCTAAATAAACTTCTTCTGCACAGCAGGCAGAGATGTAGAAATCATCACTGCCTGACTTCTGGACAACTCAGCTAGATAAAAAAAAATAGATAAAAAAATAACTATGACATAATTGATTTCTGTTTTCTGTATCAGATTGCGTTGATGTAGTACTGCCATATGTATTAAAATGGTTGATGTTGGACTATGAAACATTTGTTTATTAATTTTTTGAAACTCTGAAAATGCTAGTCTTCAGCATATCCAAACTCAGAAAACCGTCAGTCTTCAGTGAGATCTCGTATAACTTTCCATTTTACCCGTCTTTGTATTACCTTACATAGCATTACCATCCTAGCAATCTAGCTTACCTTAGGTATCTCATCTTTCACCACTTGATTTTACTTTTTCTTACGTGACTCTACTGAACTGTATTTATAAGAGACCATAGGTTCTTCATCCGACCTTACTATGACCCACCCTTTTTTTCTTCTTTTACTTCCTACTTCACCTGAGTTAGCTCTGAAAATGTAAAATTCATTACATTCTGTGCTTCAGTGATGTTCCTAATAATATACAACATGGTAGGGAGGCACTTACCTGAATTTCTATTTTATGAAGGGGATAAAATTTTGTTGTGGAAATCCAGGGGCTCTGGTACATGATACTTGTACGGTAAACATATATTTTCTTGTCCTGTCTAACACCAGACTGCTGTGTGAGTATGAGCAAGGCTGGCATGAGAGTCCCTATGCCATCAGCTTCCCTGCTAAGGATGGCGCCGCACTAGAGGAATTCTTCAAATCAGTGTCTCCGTATGCTGCTCGTATTCTGGCTGTTCTCAAACATTCCAAGATCAACCTATCAGTCTTGACCACTCCACAGGGGGAGCAACTGCGCAAGATGATGGAAGAGGTAGGAAAATGATGTACTGAGTCTTCATTCTGAGAATATATATGTCAAGACTGTTGTAACAGATTGGGTATCATGTGATGTGATGCACAGACAAAATTGGCGGTTACCTCCCTTCATAGTCAATCATTTGCATAGACTTACAAAACCAGCCTCCATATCAGCCAGCATGCAGCCGTTAATTGCTCTTCAGTGCAAGAAGGTCATCAAAGTTTCTTTACCAAATTTTACTATAATTTCTTTAAAAAAACTCAACCTACTTTGGAGTCCGCTCTTTCATCATACCTGATCTTTATCAACCACTGTTTCTGCTACGAAAGACTGATGGGACAAATGAAAAGGTTTTTCAGTTGTTGGCAGGGAAACCTTGATGCAGCTGTCCGTGCTGTTTCGGCAAACCAAAAGTATTTCACAGAAAAACAAAATAATCTGTTGTCACTGGTCACATTCATGCACAACAACTAGGAGCAGTGGATCATTCAATGCTGAAATTAACAATGTTAAGGAATGTTGAAATCTCTTTAGTAAGAAAAAGTACAAATTTTCATTTATTTTTTTTTTTTTACATTGTTTGTCTGCTATATGGGTAAAACAATTGTAGAAATTCTGAAAGAAATTCTTTCCCCATTGTTTCCTCTTATCATGAAATCAAAATCGTGTCTTAACTTTTTTCTTTGTGAATCTCCAGTGGTGTCCCAAAACAAGTTCAGAGTTCCAGAGTGAGTATGGGCTGATGATCCAAACTGTAATCGATGAAGACATAGACAGAACTTATGGTGGTCTCAAGCGGTAAGGCCAAGACTCTGGCACTCCTTTCCATCACCTACAATTCTTGAGATGCTGTTGTTTAGCATGTGTATGAATTAAAAAAAAACTGTTTTTGTTCTACAGATGCTGACAAGGAAAGTTACTATAACCATCCTTGGAAAGTTACTTAAAAATGTAACTTAGTTAAAAGTAAGGTGATATCAAAGAAAGCTTTTTTATTTGTTGTTATTGTTTTGTTGTTTTTTTTTGAGAAAATCAGATTTTTGTCATCATGGGGTCACACTAAATAACTGAATATCTCAGCAAGAAAAAGTTCTGGCCAAATCAGTGATTTTTTTTTTTTTTTTTCAAATATGCAGTCTTTCAATCATAAAAAAATGGATTACCTCTGCTTCAAGTAGCCTGTGTGTCCAGTTTATTAGTCAAAAGAATTTCTGTCGGCAGATATTTGAAGTTTAGAAATTTTTGCCTGGACAGTGGCATCTCAGCCTACTCTTCTTCAATTATTCATGGGACCTCTGAAATATATTTGCCCTTATCGAAGAAGACTAGTTGCTGGTGTTTCTTCCAAATAGCCAGGGAAGGATTGAGTCACTTGAAAAAAAAAAAAATGCAGGCATGTTCTAATTTTTCCGATCCCCCGTAGGATATGAACGTATAATGTAAATGTCTGCTGAGGAGTAGACGTACAATCTCTCAGCTATGGTGCCTCCCATCAGTCATGAATCCGTACATATGTTGTCTCAGTTTTATGTTGTCCATGAATTTGACTATAACAAGATATCTAGTAACATGTCAGATTACCTGCATGAGCATAATTGCACTGTCTCATCTGTAATAGTTGTAATATCTGATCTGTATAGAAAGTATTGCTGGCATTGGAATGATGATCACTGTAATTGTGATCTTATTGACTGGCCATGCTTTAAATGGAATATTTCTTTATCCACATTCTTTAGAGATATATAGATATTTCAAAACACAGATATACATATTTCTGAATACAGACTGTTTCAAACCGCTCATTCTTATATAGACCTGTTCAAGTAGCAAATGAGATAAATAAACTTTTTTTTACCTGTGATTGTCATTATGGTTTGATAATCATTACTATTATTACTGATATCCTCACCAGTTGTCACATGCCTAATGGTAAAATTCTGTGGCTGTGTGACCAGCATGAGAGATCATCCTTGACCCAGACTGAAGAAAAATACAAGGACCAGTTGATGCAAGGTCAAGGTGACAGTGCTGAGGACCGGGATGACCAAGGAGGTTAGTTATGAAGATAATATATATGGTTGGTGTGGTTTGTGTTAACAAATTTTATTTTAATAATAGAGAGCATTTATATAAGATATGTATTTATCCCCGTACGATACAAGTTCTTCGCTCTTTGATCACTGTCGTCCCACCAGACCCAATGGAGACATTCACAGGATACTTCCTGGCAGGTTTCCACTGTGGCTGTCTATGCAGCACTCAAATCCATTTCAGACTAGTTTTAACACTCTGTATCTATAGCTGGATACCCACTTTTGACCTGGGATGGGTCAGGAAATATGTATAACTTGTCATTCCTAAGGATAATAAGTTAGATCTGCTAATGTTCGAATCCGGAGCTTTTGATCCAGAATCCAATGCCCCAACCATTAACTCTTTAACTCCAGAGCAACGCTCACAGTGTTGTTGAGAAATTCCATAAATGGCCATAAATTTATTTTTACCTTGATGTATGTTACACTATTTTAAAATATTATATTATAGTTGAGACAGTGATATTCCTAAGGTTAAAGGCAAATGAATAAAAATCTGCCAAAATGAGGTTAAGAATTTGAGAGTTAAGCCACCAACACAACACAGTATGAATATGAATAACCTGCTTTATTTGTTTTGTGATGCAAGAAAAAGTATGAACAAAGAATGTAGTTTAAAATATAAACATGTATTAAAACATTATATACAAATATGCATAATATATAATATACAAGCGTACATTCATCAATCCATGGACAGCATGTGTACCTTACATGATAATTAGAGTGGCACTTTATTTATTCATATTTTATGTTTTACTTCATAGCAAATCAGAAAAGCAGCCATTCTGATTTTGTGATGAGTCATAAGATCCCGATTTCACTCAAAATCTAAATGGTGTAATGGTGGCATCATATGCATAAGTTCATTATGAGGATGACAGATTTTTTTTTGTTTTTTTTCACCTTAGATTGGCATTCATTTATAGGCTTGTCACCTGTTCATCACCTTCCCTTTTGTCTCCCATGGAATGCCACCCTCAATGTTCCAGGGATGAGATTTTATCTCTCCTTCTCCTTGCTTCTGTCTACTGCCCTGTTCTCTTTCCTCATTTATTTTCTTGACGTGTAGACGTATCGTACCATGTTTGGCACAATATAACCGTAATTGTGCTGATGTGCCATTAAATTTCAACACAAATAAACAAACACGTTCAAAACAGAAAACACACGCTCTTTGAGTAATATTCAGTCTAATCATCTAAAATACCAAGATCAAGATCTGCACGCTTGCCATACCCTTTTAAGCCTCACGGGGGAATGGGTCTGACATATTTTTGAAAAATCTCTCACGAGGGACATGGCCTTTCTTTTAGTAAGAAATATAAAACGATTTTTTTCAGCAGTGACACGTCCAAGCACCTCAATGGATACCTCATCCCCAGCAATCGCTGCCACAGCAAGCACTGTTCCACAAGAGGGTAGGTTTTCATACCATCTTTACAGACATTTTTGTTTGTTTGTGATAGTATTCAAGGTTTATATAGTAACATACTGACATGTTTGTGTTCTCTTTTTTCATTTGTGTTCTTTACATTTTTCAATTTTTTGGTCATTTTGACAGCAGCTAGTATTTTTTAGCCATTTTTTGTTAATACAGTGGTGTCTGCCTAAGAACCAGCCAAATAAGAGCCTGGTCTGCCTAAGAACCCGCTTTTGCAGTAAAACATCTTTTCTCTGTAATAGGAGATCCTTGTCCTTAGTCCCATTCCTTTCCTTTACCAGACAAAGAGGGATTGAACTAGTAGTGCAAAAAGTGAAAAAATCACTTTTGCTCCCTTTGCTTGGGACATGCGCCATGAAAAATTTGTAAAAAATTATGATGTAAAGAGAATGTTTTCTTATTGTTATAATTTTATCCATTTTTTTATGATCAGTCTTTCGAATGGCAAGCAGTAAGAGAATTTTTTTCCTCCTTATACTGCTTGCTCAACCAAAGGGAAGTAAAAGTCTGGTCAAAATGATCTCCCCTTACACAAATCCCTCTTTTGGAAAGGGCAGATAATCTGCGAAACGATCTCCCATTCATCCCTCTGAGAACCCAGTCCAATAAAAAAAAAAATCCACCTAAGAGGTTGGGGTCATGCCAAGGCATGCAAGAGCACACATGGTGTAATTTCACATCAGATTGTCCACTTAAAGAAAATGCACATTGCTAGATCTGCAGTTAAATGTAGAGGGAGTGGAGAGATGAGGAATATGAGAAGGGGAAGAGATGGTTGGTGTATGACTGCATAATCAGGCCACAGGTTGACTTGCCCACTACCATTTCTTTTGTTTGACAACACATGGGACACCACCTGTGATTAGCTCAGTGTATAAGGAGGAATAATTTATTCCAGTTACCGGTATTTTCCTGCTTCGGTCTGTCTGGCAAATTTTAAACACTTGAGCATAGCAATATCATACATTCATTCAACAATGATACTGTCACCTGGAATATCACTTGACGTTTAAATGCTGGTCATTATTGATGAAATTATACACTAACAAAGGTCAGGAGTTGTTAGATCTAATTACAAAATGTATCCACGTTAGGGAAAGCTTTCCTGTTCACACAGATAAAACTTTAACAAACATAAATGGTCAACTAGCGTTGCAGTCAAGACAGTGGTCAGATGGACTGCATATTTGTCCAATCTGCCTTAAAGCCTGTCCCCCTGAGAGCCCACTTTTTATGTCTCCTGGTGACTGGATTCTGAGATGGAGACCACTTTATTGTGAACCCCTTTGTGTGACAGTGTTCTAGGTATCTGAAATTCAAGGCCTCCTTCTTCCTTATCCTTTAATTGTCCTAAATACTGAGTTCTTATATCTCTTACACAACAGATACACCTACCAGAGAGACAGAAGCGACACCACAAGTGGCTGTGAAGCTTGCGCAGCCTGCAGGAGGTCAAGTCTTACCCAGAAAGCCCAAACTGAACCGGCGCAACACAAGTAGCAAGAAAACCAACAGCCAAGCCTGCAGACTGATGTAGTCAGAGGATGTGGGCACAACAGACAATATTTGGAAATTATCTTCACTTGCATATTCTTATTTATTGATCTACATAACTCCATTAAATTAGGAGCTGTTCACTATACAGTCGAATCCACTTAAATCGAATTTGCCGGGACCATCCTCATGGGTTCAATTTATGAGAGTTCGTCTTCCAGTTTTTTTGACAAGGGAAGCAACTCCCGAATTACCTATGAGCAAGGACTGCTATATAGTAGTCCTTGTCTATGAGATAAAAGTTGAGGAGGCTGCCACTTTCTCCACATGTTCCTGATGTTTTAATATCGTCGAGTGTATT
>JBCAUA010009088.1:0-27531 GCA_038406235.1 Peronia verruculata | reverse complement strand
CTGGGTGGAGTCAGGAAAATGTGTGTAAATTGCCTTTCCCAAGGACAAAATGCCGGCACCCATCAGGATTCGAACTCGGAACTTCAGATCCCGAGACCGACGCCCAACCGCTAGGCCACGACCCAAAACATATCATAAAAATAATGAATAGGGCCAGAAAGATATGCTGTATGCCCCAAAACGGCACCAACACCACCCCGCTAAATAACTGTATAGAGAGATAATGAAAATTCAGTTGCGATTTTCTCAATGAGTATTATTTCTTCACTTTTTTCCCTAAGACTTTTTTTTATTTCTCAACCAATTGTCTTCAAATTTGGAATGTACGTTATCCATAACTTGTTTTTTGACAAAATGTATCGCTTTTTCTCAATTTCTTTCCGTTTCTGAAGAAAAAATTATTATTTTTTTTCTTTGGAAAATTGCAAAAAATTTGCATCCGTCCACATACATACAGGGATGTCAAACTTCCGACTTTAGTCGGAATTCTGACTTTTTTGGTTGCCGCCGACTTTCCTACTTTTGGCCGATCAACTGCCGACTTTTACTGAATCCATGAGACAATTCCGGTTTTATAATAAATTGCGATACAAATTTCGCATGATGACGGCAGTGAACCGGAAGTACAAGAGAGTTATCCTCATAGCACCTCGGATGATAGATCTTATCGGACTGTTGCTCGGCAGCTGTTTGAAGATCGAGATCGAAGTTCGCAGCGCTTAATTCCTTACACCCGGCAAAATGCAATCGAGTGGTCGCGTGAGAGTTGATAGAAAATCAGTATATCAGAGTACTGGCAACAGCAAATAATGTGCTCATGGTCTTCGAAAGACTAGTGTAAGAGGGCAGCTGTTCGCGATCTAGATCTAGATCTACATCTTAACGTAAAAACGCTTGATAATTATCATGACGGCATAGTCGGCACTGCCTGTGGGAGCTTTCTAGTTCTTGGAATTTCTAGGCCTTTTTATTGCCTACCACTAGTTGTAGATCTATAATGTTATAGGCCTATCGCAGGATCTTGTGAAGAATCGCAAAACTTCTCTCAAAACAATGACAACTTATAGCAAACGAAAACCCTAGATTTGTAATTGTCTTACGTAACTGAAGAGCGCGGTGATGGGGCGGGGGGCGGAAAGGGGTCAGGGGGAAATTTCCGACTTTTTTGTCAAAACAGTTTGACATCCCTGTACATATTTCAAAAATTTATAAAAAATATTCTATGATAAAGAAAAAGCGAATGCATTTTGTCCTTAAGATAGGATCATATTATTCATGTGCAAACTTTCACACAATTCCATTCAGTACTCTAGGAGCCTTAGGCTTTTGAAAATAACTAATTTTCAAAACACAAAATCCAATATGGCTGTGCTGTCATGGCAGCCGGCTGCAAAACAAAACTTTTTTCCACACTTTTCCTCTAATTTGGACATGCTGAGTCTGAATTTGAAGCTTTAAAAATCTCTAGTCCAAACATTTGAAAAATCACTCTCAGGATCCGCACTTCGCCTTAAGGCAATCTGCTACTGAAAATCCCAGAAAGGCTAAATCAACAAAGACTACCATTCTAAAGGTGCACAAACAAGAACAACAATAAGAATTGAGATTCTGTAAAGTTTTATTGCCTTCCATACATGGTTGCCATGGTAACATCTTAAACAGTTGCCATATTGAAGGATGTAAAGAACAATTTTGTTGTTTTTAAAGTTACAGCTTTCAAATTTTGAAGGTAAAAGACTCTGAACATTATTCCACATCAAAAAAAAAAAAGAAGACAGATTGTTCATATCTATTTTAGTTAAGAAGATATAGGATTTGACATTTTGTAATTATGTGACCTATGAGAAATAAAACAAAATTTTCAAATTCAAATCAGTTTTACTTTTAAATTACCTTTTTTAACAAAAAAATTGCATTATTTTGTTGCAGAATTTATATTGGTAAATCTTCCCTGCAGATCTGAAGCAATTTGGACAAGAAATAAAAAAGTTATAGGCACTCGAATGGTGAAAAAATTTGGCGCTGACAAAACGACCTGACAAGATGAAAATTAGTAGAAACTGCAATAGAAGTCATATCTTGACCTCCATTATAAGCAGGCCTTCTCTCCATTTTCACTTGTTCCTCCTGTCTCTTTCTTTTTTGCCTCTGATGATATTCCTCCTCTTTGATTTCCCCACCGGGGCCCAGCGTTTATACAAGTAGGTTCTCTGCCCCCAGCTGCAGGTGGTGTAAGCCTGCCATCGGTGGGGTTTCTCCCTTTTTCCAAGGGAGACATCTCTTCTCCCTTTCTCTCCTTGCTCCTGTCCTGCTTTCTTTCCTCATTTTTTCTCTCATGACCACCATCAGTACCCGGTAATTAAAAACATAGATCTAACCGTCTCTGCTACAATACATTATACATAAGCACCCTGTTGACCGTGAGATGCGACCTGTAAAGGGGGCGGGGGGGGGGGGGTGTTAATGGGACCCTTGTGATTGAGGTGGCCCAGTCTGCGGACTGTACTCCCACCAACACACTGTTTTGACCTGGCCTTCTTCTGAGATGGGCGTATGAATAAGGCCCAAATTCATCCAGTCAGTCGGGATCTGTCTTCCTTAGCAGAGCAGGACTTATGGTCAATCCTGTGGGGCTTGCCTGCACGTCCCGTTGAGAGTACAGTATGTCTCTGGAGTAGCTCTGGCAATTCTGGATATATGAACATTATGTTTCTCCTTGCTCTGTGATCCGAGAAAAATGCCATTTTCAAAAGCTGAAAAATGCCATAAAAATGCAG
Source organism: Peronia verruculata (assembly GCA_038406235.1). Classification (NCBI taxonomy): domain Eukaryota; kingdom Metazoa; phylum Mollusca; class Gastropoda; order Systellommatophora; family Onchidiidae; genus Peronia; species Peronia verruculata. The sequence continues at coordinate 24,754 of JBCAUA010009088.1, read as the reverse complement.
AAAAGTGCAAGTCACAAATTACAACAAATTTTTTATAATGTTTTTGGATAATAGTCTGCACAGCCCACTGGTATATACATGTATTAACATAGGGCTAACTACAGGTAATAGGATTAGTATATTATGCTAAACACCTTTAAAAAAAAGGGCAGTGCTAACATGGGTAATCTCCAGATTCTCTCTCCGTAAATACAATACGTACAATACAAACATGATGGATGCAAGATCAGTGGACAAAAACCTGATGCCACTGCATTTATCAAACTAGGTCATCATGAATAAAGTTGATATAGCTGAACACCTTTTGTTGTACCTCAGCCTGCCAAACCACTATTCACATGCAAAAATTAAACAATTTAATTTTTAAGTCCTCTGTGCCCACGTCTGTCAGCCAGTCACCTAAGTTTCCTAAAAGGGTGTACTAATAGTGATTAAAAACAGAAAAGGAGGTATTGGTTGCCAAACATATGCTCCGAAGACAGTATTTGTCATTTACTTTACATTGATTTCAAAACAAAAATTATGTTCTACTGGATCATCAAGTGAGCTTTTCAAATTGGCCGTATATTTCGCAGTAGCCTTGTGAACAGCAATAACAGATTTTCTTTCGTGATTTAATACCATACTGCAAGGAATACAAAATAGGTAATTTGGCTCCCGAGACGTGTGTCCACTCCTTATACTCAGCATTCACTAATCTGGCATGATGTTCAGTCTACGTTTAGAAGTTTGTTTTGATGTGTTGATGAATGGGTTTCTCTTCAGTTAGATCTAAGCTCTACTATCTGGCTGCTTCTATCACTAAATCTAGAACTTATGACTAGATTGAGGTTCTATACCTTAGTCCCACCGACAAATAAGCTATGCACCAAAGAAAGAGCAAATCACACAGTGGTCCTTATCGTTGCAACCAATTTTTCATTCCCCAATACAACACTGATTTTTGCTTGGATAGTAGCCATTGCGTCTTTAGGGGTCATACCTTCATACTGGCTATGTCAGGCAGGCCTAGTGTTGAATTTCTTTGTTGGAAACCCTCCTCTTTTCTGTGTTTTCCCCTTACCCCTTCTTCTATAGCAGTAGGCCTAAATTCAGATCTAAATTATGTAGATCTATGTCTGTAGAAGACACGAACCCAGGCTTAATTATCATCACTCCTCGATCTTGATCTCTCAGAGTCCAGTTCTGGGTCACTCCCAGATTCTGACCCAGAATGATCATATTCATCATTTTGCCTTCACACGGTAACATATCCATCCATGTATTGAGATTTTTTAAAAAAAGGGAGGGGGGATAAACGACGGTGCTTCTCTGACATTCTGGTGGATTTCTTGTAGATCTAGAAGCCTGCTAGACGATTGTTTACATTCTGACTTTATTAAGTGCGATAGAGGTCGACTGTAGTTACAGCAGGAAAGAAACCACTAGTGTTGTATATTTTGTTTTCATGCCAGGTAAGAAAAGTCCCAATTAAAAAAATCTCAAAATCAATAAAGAATTTCCATGCAATTTCATAATTAAAATACTAAAAAAAAAAGCCGAAAAATGCAAAAAAAAATGCTCCAAGAAAGCAAAAAAATGCCAAAGAATTTCAAACTGGCAAAAAGTGCGACAGTCGTGCGGCAAGTAGTCAAAAAATACGGGAGCATGGTGTGCGATGTGGCCGCATTTTTTTCAGATCACAGCTTGTTGGACTTCATGGTGGGTGGGCCATGGGGCGCTCTGGTGATGAAGCCAAAAATAATGAAATATATGGATATTGCAAACAAAACTCCTCCCACCTCAAACCCAGACCTTCAGTAAGAGTCCCAACTGGATGATGCGAGTGTTGCTGACACATAAAGAATGAACTCTTGATGGGGCCGATCCCCTCCCCTCATCCTTTTCCAGAAACAATCACAGTATCTAAATTCTTTTTGGTGCTTCGCAACTGAAAAACTTCAACATTTTTTAGATTCACAAGCACAGTATGCATGATCACTGGTGGAGAGCAACACATTTTCACCCTGTAATCTGGCGACCTGCAGATGGATGCAGGGAACATCACCATTCAGAGGCACTATTGAAGGCCAAAACCTATTTGAATGTGCCCATGAGTGTGACACCTCACAAGAGCCTGAACAGCTCAAGACGCATCATTAGAATCCAAGACTTAGATGGCTGCCCTGAAAAAGAAATATTTGAGGCAGGAGTCACTGACACCTGGCATGTCAGCATCCACTGTAGAGGTTAGTGAATCAGTACCACCTCCATCATTCTGACATTTGACACTCCAATACAACCGTCAAGCATCAAAGCGGAATACCTTCAGCGGAAGGTGGACCCTTACATCCCTAATCCTATGTGGTGGTTTAAATGTCAGGGATTGGGCCACACTCAGACACACTGTAGGCGTGCCACTGTCTGAGCTTTATGCGAAAAATGGGGACATTTTGATTCCGACTGCACTGCAGCTCCCAAATGTGTCAACTGCCAAGACGAACACATGGCGTTTGACAAGAACTGTCCGAGATGGCAAGAAGAAAAGGCCATTCAGTGCCACAGAGCCTTTCATGGCAGCAGGTTTATCGCTGCACGTGAGGCAGTATGCCCAAGATCATAGGTGATGAAGTCCATGAAAACTTTGCTCAAGGTGTAAAAAAGAGCACCAAGAGCATCAGCACTGATGCTCCTGGACCTTCAAACGTGAACATTTGAAAGGAGGGCACCCACTGAAAAATCCAAGGGTTCCCAGAGTCAAACAGGTTTGCTGCCCTGGCCAATTTTTTTTTTTTTTCTTAATATGGAGGACATGGAAACCATTCCCTTTCCTTCCCACCCAGCGGAGTGACAGCGAAGAAGTCATTGTTCAAAGATACCAAAAAGGCAGAAGTAACACTGACTTCCAAGAGGGATTCTAAATAAAACATTATGGCTGGGACTAAAACTTGCTTCATCCAGTGGAACTGCAGAAGCCTCAAGGCCAACTTGCCAGAGCTGCAACAGCTGATGATCTATCATCAACCTGTTGCGGTCTGCCTGCCGGAAACCAAGCTTTCAGCCAAGTGACCAATGGAGATACAAGGCTATACCTCATACGACCACTATGGCCACAACATCGATGGACTGGCGAAGAAGTCTCTGTCTTTATTCCTGGCAGAATTTTTCATCGATCTATTTCCCTAAACACCCACTAGAGGCTGTGGCAGTCACCCTGACTGCTCACAGACCCATCCCTGTCTGCTCCATCTATCTACCTCCTTCAGAAACAGTAAGTGCCGCTGTTTTTACTCTCCTTTTGCGGCAGCTTCCTGCCCCATTTATTCTGCTCAGGGATTTCAATGCCCACAATCCCCTCTGGGGTAGCTCCTACACCAACTTGAAAGGTAAAGAGATTGAGAGAGGTCGAGAGGCTGCTGTCTGACTCCAATCTTTACCTTTTCAACGATCCATTGCTGATGTAAATGCATCCAGCGACTGGGTTACTCTCCACTCTCAACCTTCCTCTGTGTCACCTTTCCATCTCTGCAGACTACTCATGGTTGGTTATGGATAGTCTGCACGGATCAGACCACTTTCCAATCTGCTTGATTCCAGATCTCCCTGGCGCTACTTCAGGCTCTGAATAACCCCACTTTTAGCGATGATAGAGAGTCCCCCATGAGGGCCCGGGGTTTAAAGTAGGCTATCTGCTCCCACTTGCGGGCAGTGTAAGCCCACCATTGGTTGGGTGTCTCCCATGGAGTGCCATCCTCGACATTCCAGGGGAGACATCTCTTCTCTCTTTCTCTCCTTGCTCTTGTCTTCTGTCCTCTTTTCTGAACTCTCTTCTTCCTTATGTGCAAACATATCTTACTGCGTTTGACACAATATTATGAATATAGCTGTAATCGTGCTGATGTGTTGTTTAACCCCAACGCAACAACAAGGATGATAGAGTAACTCACCTCTTGCAACACCTTCAAAGTCTGTTCAGCAGGGGGTGGTGTGGATTCACATTCTGCTGGGTACCAAGTCACTTGGGTATTGCAGGAAATGAAATGGCAGATTCCATCGCCAAAGTCGGTCTGATTTTAGATGCCCTGGATGAGAGAGTCCCTCATCAGGATCCTAGGCCAACCATTAGTGAGTACATCAAGTCGTGATGGTGACAGGGATGGAATCAACAGACTGCAAACAAACTTTACTCTGTCTAACCAGAACTTGGACCATGGTCTGCTCAGCCGCGAAGATGAGACTGGGTGGTCCTCAGCCGTCTGCATCTTGGTCACTCTCACCTCACTCACTCTTTTCTTCTCAGAAGAGAAATGCTTCCACAGTGTGTGGCCTGTCACTGTCAACTGACAGTCGCACTCTACTAATGGACTGCGCCGACTTCAGAGACGCTCGAGAAGCTCACTTCTCAAGTCGCTTTCTGGAGGACCTATTTAACAAAATGAAGCTGCAGGCCATCCTGAGCCTTTTATGCCAGGGTGGTCTGTATACCAAATTTTAACATCATGTCATAACAAATACCTTGACAAGCATGCTGCCATCCCCACGGGACGCCGCAAAACTTGTTTACATAGATCTTTTAGTTTTGTTATACAAATGTATATACACATTTTGATATCCTTTTATAACTCATAAACGCGTTGTTCGTTAAGGGCTACATTTTATCAGTATATACCTTGATCAGGATTTTACCATGTAAATGTACCCACCATGTTAGGCATGATATAGCTGTTATTGAGCTGATGTGCCTTTAAACCCCAACACAAACAAATGATGCGCAAGACGCCAAGGTCTTGAGTTCCTCTCTAAAGCAGTCGTCCCCATCCCCCAGATCGTGGACTGGTACTTGTGTGTTTGCATTTATGCCAAATTTCATGGTTGTTGCTCAAGAAATAAGTAGGTTTTTTGTTCCCACCTGCAGGCAATGATAGCCTGCTATCGATGGGATGTCTCCCATGGAATGCCATCATTGATTGACGTCTGTCTCTGTCTCTCCTTGCTCTTGTCTTCTGTCCGTCTTTCTTGTCTTCCCCTTGATGTATAACGTATCTTACTATGTCTGGCACAATATGGCCGTGATTGTGCTGATGTGCCATTAAACCAAAACACAAACAAACTGTCACTCCAGAAATGGTATTCGAGTGTCACCTTTGTCTTTTTTTTTTTTTCTGTGTATTGGTGGTAGTTATGCAATTGTCTTATAAATCACAAACACTATATCTTGAAAAAAAATACTGGCCAAGAAATTTTAAGATGATAAATACAGTGTTGTATTCATAATTGACTTGAATCTACGTAGATTACATTGACTTTAAGTTGGCATGATGCCTCACACAATAAGAAGTCAGACTTTCAAGACCCTTTGGAGAATAGACATGATAATAGTTCCTGAACACAAGAGTGTGACTTCACATGGCACCTGACACACTGTGACTGATTTGCAAAATGCACATAGTATCCATTTTAATATAACTGGACTTGATTTCTCTCTATATGTGGGTTTGAAAAAAAAAATGGCCAGTGAAAAGGTTAGAGACCCGCAAGGGATTGAAAGACAAAACAGAAAGTAAATCATTCTAATGGATGTATTTGAATAAGCAGGCCTCTGACCATGGAAAATAAGTTTTCCTAGATTTTTCTTGCAGTTGTCTGTCTGTTGATTTTCAAGCCAGTCAGTGTCTCGTCATTTGCCATCCTGTGTCAGAGTATTAGATGTTGAGCCAAGTGGAGAGAATCTTTGCAGTCCTAAATTTTGTATTTCATTGCAGGCTGTCATGGGCAGCGGTCCTGATGGGCAGATTCGTGCTGAAGACATACTACAGACAAGACCTGTGGATGCACTCACGGCCAGTTCTCTAGCAGCACCATCTTCCAGTGGTACTTTTGTTGACATGCCATTGTCTAACATGAGACAGGTCAGGAGTCTTTGAATATCCTTTAATGTCAGTTCTTTCTCTCTAGATAATTCATTTTGTGTACCCACAAGATTCCTTTTTTTTTTTTTTTTCTTTTAAAGAAGAGGTCAGTACTACCAAATTTTTCTTTTTAGTGAAACAGAAGAACTAATACTAGGCAGTATAAATCCAAAATTAAAAGATTGTCAAAAGTGTATTTAGTAGTTTACAGTGTATGGCTGCAGAGAACTGTAGTCATGTCATTGTTTTCCAAGTAACCTGATACAAAATCAGCAAAATTGGACAATAAATAAATATTTTGACAAATCAAAAGTGCCCCGAGAGTCCATCATTTTCACACTGTTTGAAAAAATATTCAGTAGATATGTGTCATTTTTTTACTTTTTTTATTTCTAGCATTTTGTATCAGGAATAAAGCCTAATGTTTTTTTTTTTTAATTTTTAATTATGAAAAACCAATTAAAAAAAAAAAGAATTTTGCCTGAAAAGCACCAGTCTGAGTCAAGATCAGTCCATTTTAATTATTTTATATTCAGAATTGAGTGGGTGAGGTAAAGCAGTTAAAATCAGCTGATCTGTTTCAAATTGGCACATACAATTTGGCATGATTTGGATACATCTACCAAGCACTATAGCTTAATAGACTGAGTGGTGCACTGTGGGCAAAAATTTCGATAAATTTTGGTGTGAAATTTTGTATGCAGCTATGAACTTGAAAAAGTATTCATAATCTATTTTTCTCAAAGTTGTAAATCATCATATTTGCAAAATTCATTTATGACTTTTGATACAGAGTTTAAGAAAATAGTTATACCGTAAACAATAAAATTGGACAAATTTGTTGTATTATCCATCACCTCAGGAGAGGAGGTGCTGTAATATAGACTGGCAAATCTAGAAACCTAGTTTACTCTTAATAGGCCAACATATAAGTAATACAGACTAGAAATCTTTCGGAATGAGTGTGAGTCATCTTCAGTGTGTGTGAGTGGTCATTTGAACTGTCTTGTAAAAAATGAAATAAATTGTGACATTTAATTACCAGTAGGGAAAATAGAGATACAGTGGAAACCATTTATAACAGGACCCTTATACCAGGAAGTCACTTATAACAGGGGCACTGTCAATCCCCATGTCTACTACTACTTTGGCAGTAGTAAAATATTATCTTGTATAGGAGTTGGCCTTGACAGTTGAACAGCTTTATAGCAGACCTAGCAGGGCTCCAAAACTGCATGAATTTCAAGTGGGTCTTCAAGTTCACTTACTAACATAATGCAGTGAGACGCTGTTCTTGTTCTTGTTAAATCTGAACATTTACTCATTGTTAGAGCTAGTCCAATTATGAAGTTGCAGTTGGCTTCGGCCCGACAAAGTTACAGCTACACTCAGCTCTGAGTAGCAATGTAATAAGAATAATAATCATAATAGAGAGCATTTATATAGCACTTATCCCCATACAGTACAGGCTCCAAGCGCTTTACAATCTATTATTACCCCAACAGACACAAAGAAGACACTCATAAACGTTCTCAGCTTCCTGGGAAGCAAACAAGGCAGCTGCCTGCTATGCGCTCAAATCCTTATCAGTCTAACAATATCAATCACTGTCTGTTCCAAGGGCAAAATGTTGGGGCCAATCAGAATTCAAACCCAAGATTTAAGATCCCGAGTCCGACAGCCCAACCTCTAGGCCACGACAATGTACTATAAATAACTTAGTCACAAACAAGCGCTGCTGTCCATGTTGAAGTACTTTTAACAAAATCAGTACAACAAGAGTCCATTGAATATAGATTTACTACTTATGACAACTGTTTTGATTCAGTCATAGTTCATAGAAGTAAACTTTTATTCTTAAAAGAAGTCCAAACTATTGAAATTTCTGCCACTTCCTAGTTGAACATGCATTCATCCTGACATCATTGGAAAGAGTATTTTTGGCACTTTCCATTGCAAAGTAATCATAAAGCAACATTTACTCATAGATCATAATGTGGCTCTGTTCAAAATATAGTGTGTACAAATTCTTGCCCCACAAGCTCATCACTAAAAAATGCCAACAGCAGGTCATTTGAATGTGACAAAACAACCTTTAAAATACTGAAAAGCACCCTTTTCTGAAAAGCTCAGGAATATATCTTTTTATTCTATATATGGATCATTGCATTTATTGAGAAATGTGGATATCACAACAGGATGAAGAATGCCATATTTTTTTTTTTTTTTTTCGCCTACCAGTCTTGGTTCCACCTATTTATACATTGAGTTGGTACTTTGAGCTTCACCATATTCATTCATCTAGTTCCTAAAGTACATGAATTTTATGCACAGCCTAGTAAAAGTTTTTTTTTTTTTTTTGCATGATGGATACTCATTTTACTGGTGCTTTTCATATGTGTTCATTTTAATTTCAGGTCATAGCCAAGCGATTGACACTTTCGAAACAGACTATACCACATTATTACCTGAATGCAGAGGTTAATGTAGAAAAGATACTAGGGTAGGTATAGGTCTTCATTGTTGAGACATCTTGACATCATATGAAAATGACTAATGATCTCAGATGATGTATCACGCTATATGCTGTATCAGTGAAAAAAAAAAAAAAGGCCTTGTTTGTTCTTGCATTCTTTTCTACAGGGTTCGTATGGTCCTTGAAAGTGCTTGAATTTTTAGAAAAAAAATTCAAGGCATTGAAAAGTCCTTGAATTTTGAAATTTTTTGCCCAATTCCTTGAAAAGTCCTTATATTTTGCACAGGTGGTCAATTTCGTTCAATGACTGATCGTTAGATGAGGGCTCTTCTGCCTTCTGAATGCGCCCGACAGCCACTCTGTATCTTAAATTTGCAGTGTTCATTTTATATCAAGGATGCCCAGATGTTGATAATGTTCTGTTTCATTCACTGTGGATCTGGCCTAGTCTAGACCTGTAGGTCCAGTGCAATTCGATGGCGCCAATTTTAGTCATAATTCTGATGGATATCGCAGGGAATTAGATCACATTATTAGTCAGGAAATTTCAGACTTTGTATTTAAGTGAAAAAAATGAACTTTTTGATGATCAGAGATGTCTTGCTGGCTGCCAATGCTCCGATACATTTGCGAAACCAAGAAAGGGAAAACGAAAGTACTATTGTCTTGTGTGCATGCCTGGAATGAAGATACGAATGGGAAACGGCTACATCAACTTGTGTTAGGATCTCGAATCGCATTGAATCCAGCGGTCGTATGCTATTTGTTAACTGTAAAAAGCTATCACTTAACAGTCCTATCATGAGTGGCTATACGGACAGAAAGAGAAAATGATCTAGATCAAGTCAGTAGGACTACTGACTGAGATCCCATCGAGATCTTCGGCTTAGCATTCCACGGAGATCTACATGTTGTAGATCTGGTAAGAGAAAGATAATACATCGATACATAAGATCGAGTAAATCTAAGAGAGCTTTCATGTATAGAAATAATAAGGTCGCGCCATCATCCGGTCATCTTTTAATAATGTAATCTTCTTAATTTTACGTAGGCCCAGATCTAGATCTACTTATAAGTATCACACGAATTTTTGCTGCGTACCTGTAGAAAAAGATCTAGAACATCTAGATCTATACCTACAGGAAAATATTATCATCTACATATTGTATTAAGAGACCAAAAAAAAAGTAGTTTTAATGTAGGTGAGCAAGTAGCAAATTGAATTATATCTAGATCCAGTTGCAGTAAGTAGGCCTGGGAAAAAGCCCGACCCGAGCTCGATCAGCCTGAGCCAGGCTCAGTGATCATGGGCCCGGGCCGTCTCAGAAAGCCCGAAATGAGCCGATCATTCACTCATTTTTGCCGCTAGTAGAATTTTGTAACAACATACCATGTGTCAAACATTCGCATGGAGGTGGGATGGTGGGAGAGGAGGAAATTCAAAACGTGCGCCCAACGCCTCAAAGTCTAGAGTTCTAATAGTTTTAACCCTAATAGAATCACAAGAAACAGCCAGAATGCAATATTACCACAATTGTATGGATTTATGTTCAAGAAATGACAGTGTAGACACAAATGGCAGTACACATTTGAAATGAATTTCCTCTTATTCTTACTGTATTACAGCTATCTAAAATGTAATTCACATGCAAAAGCACTGTAAGCAACACCTCGGCAGATCGCCCTTTTGGCATTTCTAGGGTTAAATACTAAGTAAAACTCACTGCAGAGTCCTCCCCCGATTTTTTTGGTATAAGAAAAAAAAGAAAAGAAAAAAGTCCATGGGCAGAGGGAGGGGTATGAGAAGGGTGACATTGGATTGAACGGGTGTCACTGATGGACGGAGTTTTCCCGAGATCAAAGTAGTGCGAGCAGGCCAGCCCATGGCCCGTTTTTGTTTTTTCTTGGTGACTCGTGTATCTGTTGCTCTGGGCCAAGGTGCGAGTCACTCTCGGGCTCTAGCTCGGCCCTGGCCAAACGGCCCCGATCTTGATCGGCCCGCCAGCACACGGGCCTAAAAACTATATGATCGGCACATCTTTAGCAGTGAGATTTAATGAATTGTCAAGTGTAAAAAGTCAGCTGCATTTTAAATGAGTTTTACCAAAACCTCTCCTTACCTGATGTACTAATTAACTGAAAGACGAGTTAGATTTTGACAGATGCAATTTCCAGAGTTAGTTTTGTCATCGTAGATCTGTGCATGTCAGACGATGGTCATTTTTAATTTATAGGTCTAGAGATTTTTATACAATAGAAAAAGACTGTCCAACCAGTAACTAACTAAACAAATTAAAAAAGCACATAACACATATAAATAACTTCTTCTTGATGTTCAAACTGAAAGCCAAACTTTCTAACCAAATTGGTCCTTCTTCAGGGCAACAAAGTAAATATATAAAAATGTAAATAGGGTGTTGCTGTGTATGGAAGAAAATATCTTTCAAATGACTTGCTTATTGTGTATGGGAGGGTTCTCAACGTCTTCTAAAAAGAAATCAATAGTATATTTTTAGAATTAGAATATGACGTCTTGTGATATGTAATGGGTAAATATGTAAGGTTTTTCAGTTTCCAGTCTTATTTATTCCTTTGCTTTGTTTAGCTTTTTAAGGTTGATCTCTAGGTTTGACATCACCGAAAATTGCATTGTCCTTTCCTTTAGAAACCATCTGCTCTCATTTTGATTATGATTATGTCATATGGCCAAAATCGTCTAGTCTAATATGAAAGAGTGAATTACGGTATAGGTTACGAGCGGAAACGGCCTTGGATTGCTTTAGCTGCGCGAATTGAGCCAGTAGCGACAGTCAGTCTTCACTCGCCGCCCAATGCACAGCCCATGAGCACACAGGCTGTGCGTGATCAGTCCATATATGGAAATATAGTACTATGAAGGGAGAATAGAATGTGTAAGTTTCTCATGACCCTGTGAAAATGAATGGGTGTTTGGGCATGGAAATGTACGTTGAACAACAGAAAGGTTACCATTGGCTAGGAGGAAAGAGGTCAGATTTTGTATCGATACTAAATTTGAAGGGTTCTAGCTGATGCAAAATTGCTTGTCTGGGCTATGAAATGAGGGCATTTTGATAAGAAATAAACAATTCTGCACCTACCTCATTGTGCACCAATGGCAATTTTAGGTCTTCAAAATCAACTTTTGACCCCAAAATGCATTCTACACTATCAATAAGAGGTCAAAGGATAAAAATATCGCTAGAACGCAAAATCGACAATTTTGACCCACAACATCGATTTTCACTGCTGACCTTGGCCTTAAGGTCAAGGTCGGCAGTCAGAATCGATGTTGAGGGTCAAAATTGTTGATTTTGCGTTCTAGTGATATTTTTATTCTTTGACCTCTTATTGATAGTTGGAATGCATTTTGGGGTCAAAAGTTGATTTTGAGGACCTAAAATTGCCGTTATTGCAGAGTGAGGTAAGTGCATAATTGTTTGTTTTTTATCAGAATGCCCTCATTTCATAACCCAGACAAACAACTTTGCATCGGCTAAAACCCTTCAAATTTAGTATTAATACAAAATCTGACCTCTTTCCTCTTAACCAGTGGTAACCTTTCCTTTCTTCAAAGTAAATTTCCATGCCTTAACACCCATTTATTTTCATATGGCTGTTAGAAACTTGCACATTCCATTTTCCCTTCACAATACTATACTTCCATATATGGACTGGTCATGTATGGCCTGTGTGCTTGTGGGCCATGTTTTGGCCAGCGAGCGAAGAGTAAGTGTCTCTACTAGCTTGATGTGTGCAACTAAAGCAGTTCAAGGTCGTTTCCACTTGTAACCTATACAGTGCAGAATGCTATGCTGTTTTAGTGTCTTCATATTGTTAGTGTTAGAAAAACAGACTAAGAAGCAGACTATCAGGAAGAAAGCAAGAGCCAGAAGTTAGAGAGAACTGGAAGAAGTGGAAGGGGGCCTTAGCTGTGTTCTTGGTGGATTCTGAAGGGAATAATCACCTCAAACAGACATCATCGTGGGAAAAGAGACTGATGCTTGCTATACTTTTAAAAAATTGCGATTTTTCAAAATATGCTTTTATTGCAATAAAACCCAGATTTCATAAAATCTGTCCATGAGATTTATTTGAAATTACAGGAAGTGTGCAGCAACATAAGATAAAGATTTTACATGACTTTTTTTTCAAAATTCGAGAAAGTTCTTTTTTTTTTTTTTTTTCACAATTTTTTTCTTCTCAAAAATGTTGAAATTTGCATATTTTATATTGTGGAATTTTAAAAAAATAGCAATAAATACAGTTTACGTAATATCCAAAAAGCGATCAAACAAAATCTTTATATTGGATGAAAGAATGTTTCTACAAAATTTACTGGTTTTGTTACTGATGGTTTATGAGAAATGTGGGTTGAAAAGTAAGGGAAAAATCCAAAATGGAGCTGTTTTAATGGGTTTCCATGGCAACCATGAAGATTTTACACAAGAAACTACCCTAAAGTAAATGAGGAACACTTCAAACATGTTCATAGTATTAAAAGAGTTTTCCATTAAAAAATGTGGATTTTGGTTTTCACTTCCAACCTTGACCTTAAGATAAATAATAATATTATTCATCACAGGATAATCTTTATCAGAAACAAATATTTAATGACCTCTAAAATGTATAGCACACCAGCGACTGTAGTCTTGATTAGAATTTTCTCTGTGAAACCATTTTTTTTTTTTCAAATACAGTACCAGAAAATTTCAATTCATATGAGTAAATAGATAAGCACATAAGAGTTTTTGAAACCCTTTGTGGAAGATCATTTTGTGATATATTTTTTGCACTTGAAATACCCAAATAAGCTGTAATAATATGCCTGTACATTATCTAAAACAGAATGGAAAGGATTGTGCCCATTAGTGTGTTTTTACGTTAGTTAAGATGATGTTATCAAATTCTTTCTTGTTTAGTCCCTTTGTTTTATTTTCTTTACTGTTCATTTTTTTTCTCTAGTTGACCACAGCTACGAGGACAGCTGCAGCATTGACATTTCAGAGTTTCGAAAATCACTGTTTGTGAAAGACTTAAAGGTAAAAATCTTCTTGATATGCATGTGAAGACCATGGGAAAAAACCCCCCAGAAAACATTAGATAGTTGTCAGCCCTGTCACACAGGGCGAACACAGGGAATCTTAGTTTGGGGATACATCCAGTTGAAAAATTCAACAGTTTGTCAATTTTATAGCTCACTTATTTCTTCATCCTTGTCATTATTTGTTGCATCCGTAGAACTGGGAAAGAAAAGCTTTTTCTCTGTTTTATAATTGCGTCATTTGATCATGATTTTTCACACACACACACGCACGCACGCACACACACACATAGTACATGTACTGACAAAGCCCTTATATATGGATAGACAGTAGACAATAACCCCAGACCACCTGCGGAAATGTGTGTTGGTAATATGAGATGCATATGAAGGTATACTGCTTTTGTCCAAAGGGGAAGTGGGAGGTCTCTGTGCTGATTCTGAATTTTGCACCTAAAAGATAACCATTTAAAAGAGCTGTGTTCATTTCTTTGAAAATTGCATAGGTCACTCCTGCTCATGGAATTGGTGTGACATTGCTTCAAATTTGAAAGTGTGTATATGCTTTCTGTTGGTATTCCTAATGGATTGTTGAAAGAAGAAAACTGACTGGGCCCTGTTCAATGTTAAGACTTTTAACTGCCATAACATTTGGACTTGGACAGAAAAGAGAGATATCAGTCAAGTTGATGATCCACCTTCTTACACATTGTCTCTTTAGGTGAAACTGTTGCCTGGCTCAAAGCCAGATCCAACTTACTGCAGAAAAACCCTGCCACCAGGATTAGTCATCAAACATTCAAGCATACAACAAGCCGGAATTGGGGTATTTGCAGCTGTTGATTTCCCACCTGGAACCATCTTTGGGCCCTACAAGGGTGAAAAAAAAGAACTCGACTCAGAAGCCCAGGAATCGGGCTTTGCCTGGCAGGTAAGCACTGATGGGTTCTTTCTTGCTATCTTGGCTTTAACAGAGATTTTTTTATTTGTGTTTTAATGCAGAAGTCCCTTTTGCATGAAAGTACAGCCTGGCAGTTTGGCAGGGTCAAAACAAATGAACAGCTATGTTTACCTTTATGGAAACTGTTTTTTGTTATATTGTGTTTTATTTCTTTCTTTGTTTTTAAGAAAAGATCCTTTCTGCTTGAAATTGCACATTTAGGCAGGATGAGAGATTTCGCAGTTTGTATAACCTAACTCAGATAGACATGGGCTTTCTTCTGTGTTCTATAGAAGTACAGGAAAAGAAAAGACTTTCTGCTCATCATCAACTCCATGGTACCCCCCCCCCCCTCCTTTTTTTTTCTCTCTCTCATCACATATCATTTCAAGATCCCTCATCAGATATCGAGCATACAGAGTTATTGGTATCGCTGTGAAGGTTATTCATTTCCCTTTCTGTGCATGCAAAAAGTTTGATTTTAAAAGTAGAAGTTGAGATATTGGCAATTAAGGACGATGGGGATGACTCATTCTTGCAGCTGAATTTCGTGAGAAAATGGCTCATTACATATGTTAATCCTTATTGATCCTTTTATAGGGCATGCCACTAAATTACAATTTCTGTTTCAGCAAATTCAAAAATGCATTTTTAGATTGATGTAGAAGGGGTCTCGGAAGAAAAAAAAAATGCATTAAAAATTCATTCACTTTTGAAAAATGTGATTTCTCTGCTTGCCTCTGTTTGACAAGTGCCTGATTTCATTGTGTCATGCCTCATATTCTGTTTCATCTACCACTGCCTGCTTGTAGTTGCTCAAGATGTTTCTACTTTTCATAACACCGATTACCGATTAATATCTGAGAGACCTTATCTTGAAATATATTGAATGTTATTTGTCCTCAAACAGTTCATCATGTTTTTCAATTTCATACTTCTTCAGAAACAAAATGGAATTATTTCAGAACAGGACATAATAGAAATTGTCACTTTCATTCACATTTTGTTGAATTCCCTAATGTATTTACAATTTACTTGTAAAAATGATGATCAGAGAATAATTGTGTAATTTTTTAAATGTTGAACCTCAAATCAGTTAGATCCTTTATTAATATTTATAGTTAGCATTGCAATGGGATTTTCAACTCTTGCTTTTTTTTTCTTCTTTTTTATACCTAAATAATTCAGAAGAAAAAAAAAAAAAATTTGTGATGGATATGTTGCTTCTCAATCCATAGATATGTAATCAGGGGAAACCATCTCACTTTGTTGACGGGAAAGATCCTTGCAAGTCGAACTGGATGAGGTACATCAACTGTGCCAGGCACAAAGAGGAACACAATGTGACGGCCTACCAGTCCAGATGGAAAATTTACTACCGAGCGCACCAGTTCATTCCTGCTGGAACAGAGATTCTAGTAGGTTTATTGTTTTACAGAAAATGAGAACTGTAGGACTTGATCTTGGATTCTTCCTCATATTCCTGACATTGCCTCCTAGAAAGGCCTTCATTTGAAACATCACTTCTTCTCCCCTTTCTTTTATATTTTAAAGGCATCTTAAATCTCAATTTTAAATTTTGTTCTTTTTAATAGTGCTTCAGTGTCCAAATATCTTCAAATACCTGTATTTAGGCATATAAGGAATTTGTGCAGATGGAGCAAAGGTATGTCAAATGTCGAAATATCCATTTGAAAAGGAGTCATTTCAAATGAGCAAGAAATGACACAAGATCAGTATGCAGCATCGTTGTAAAACAGCAAGTAAAAATGTAGATTATTTAAATACAGTGTAGCCCACTCAAGGTCAGCCTCATAAGACCTGAAAATAGTGTTGACCTTAAGCAACTTTGTTCTCAGGGGACACTATGTCTGGTGGGCACAGGGGAATGAAAATGTGTTGTATATATTTACATTTACTGGGTTATGCTCTTTGTCCCCCACAAACTTGAGCATAGTTCTCCCACTAACTCTAAGTGAGTAGCTAGAAGTATTTTGTCTTTTCATCTTTGTTGTTGTTGTTTTTCTTTTGTTTATTTTTTTGCCGTTTTTTTTTTTTTTTTTTGTACGGGCTTGTTTCTCTTTTGCTTTCAAATTCTTGCCTCGGGTCTGCTCAGTCTATGTGAGTCAACAAATTGGGTGAAGAGAACCACATTCATGTGGGCATGTGTTTAGTGTACCTTTGCCAGACAAGCGAAGAGAGCCGGGACTGTGTGCCATGCTGAGTTATGTATACAAGGATGTCAAACTTAATCCTACTTTCTGGTTGTTGCTGATTTTATTTTTGATTGATCTGCAAGCTGCTTTCATGATAATAATTTTTTTGTGAAAAATACGACTCGGATCTTGGACGCTGAATCAGAAAATTTGAAGTATAGTAGTTTCTGGGGGTCCGATTAGGCCAGGCCTGTGCTATCATTCAGCCTCATTTTGGTCTAGAGCATGAAGTCGATAACCTCAGTTCCCTAAAAGACAACACTTGAATTTTGTAAAAAAAACAAATGATATGGCCGTAGTCTGAGTGAAGACTAAGAAACAGTTGGCACAAGCGCTGTATCATTTATGACCACATTAAGTCCTAGACAGAATAATCACATTCCTATTTAAAAAAAAATAGTGTTACCAGTGGATAGAGCAAGTGTTTTTTTGTTTTTTTTTAAAATAGATAAGCCATTGCCAACCCGTATTCCAGTGGAAACTCAGCAAGTTTTGTACCCAAAATAATGGTATGTTTTGTTTTCATGTCTTGAGATTATATAACTGGACTATGCTGACCGACCCTATGAAATTTTCTGAATTTTTCAAGAAAACAGTTGGATATCACTGGTATTTGTATCAAGCTGGTCAGTGATCAATTGTACTGACTGCTCGGGTGTGTATCCCTGCAAGACAGGTGCAGAGAGCCTAGTGTGAGACTGTTGTCGGGGTGTGTGTTTGCTTATCCCCTCTCTTTTGAAACAGATCAAGCGAGCCGGGCATCTTCTCAGTACAGCTATAGGTCCACACATGTCATAACAAGACATCCTTCTCTCTCTCTCTCTCTCTCTCTCCCTCCCTCCCTCCCTCTCTCTCTGGCTTTTTCATTTGTTGTCATTTTTTATGGCTGTCAGTCAGCCAGTGTTTGTTGTCATGGATTTTATCACCTCTGAAACCATTAACATAGCTGCCAACCAGTATGGAAAAAAACGTATTAAGTACGTTTTTATACCGGGAGTACAGAAATCTGTATTTGCCTGAGAAAATATGTATTCTGGTTTTCTAGAGTGGGCAAAAGCCTGTAGGCCTACATGAATTAATCAAAGGTCAAAAGTCAGCAAACATGAGAATGTGTATTAACCATTTCGACAAAGTGCGCCATGAATTTTCATCGCTGCTATACCAGCAATCAGGAATATGTCTAGATTTAGCTTTTTTTTTTTTTATTCAGTGTTTGCTCCCGAGAACAAGTGTGGTATGGAAAGTGTTTCTAGTCACAAAAGAGTGACATCCTATTCAAAATAGGCCAGAAGGAGTGTGATTTGAAGAAGTTTGTGTTTACAATCGAAGGTTTTGTGTGAAGAGAACGAAGAAAATGGCAGCCTGAAGAGATCAGCAATGAATTTGACTCGGATAGTGAGAGGTCTTGGGATTAATTTGATGGAAATTTTGAAAATAGTGTGACAGTTGACTCCGGTAGTGATAGTAAGAGTTCCATTGATGATCTGGGGAATGCTCAGGGTGGCAGTAATACCAGCAGTGAGGACAAAGGGACTGATCTTGGGGATATAAGATGGAAAAAGATACCACGCCCAAATCCTGTGCCTCCTTTTAGTGTTCATGATTTTCTCTGTAGAAATTCTTTTCAAAAGACTTAGATCTATGTAGGTCTACTATGAGATAGATTGTGTTCTTCCTACAGAGCTGCAGAAATTGGTAGAAGTCCAAGTAGAAGCATATTAGATCCTTTTTTTAAGGAGCTTTTCATCCTTTGATTTTTTGGGTATAGTCTTCATGTTTTACTCTCTTATGAATGGGGTTTCCCGCGTAGTGTGCACACTTGGCACGGTTGGAGTCAGTTTTTTATTTTGGAAAGGTTGTCAGCTATGTATGTGTCATCTAATGATGGTAGCATCAAAGACGATATTGGATCAGCTGATGAATTACATTTTTCAGCAAGAGCATCGATAGACGAGACAGAAGCAGCTTTCAATCAGTTGATGGAAATCTTTTCTGAAGTCTCTCATGTCCAAAGGAAAATATTTGTCATTTGTGCTGATGACTTCAAAAGGGGTCATTGTGTAGATGCTGAAGGGGGTGCTGGTGAGAATTGATTTGGACATGCATATAAGCGGTAGATGCCAGGTTTGATAGTACATATGTTGGCTGTTGTCTGTGAAACTTATGGGATGGAGGATTTAGAGTGTATTTTGCTACTGCTTAACAAATTCTGAATCAGTTGTATATATCCTGGCATCTGGTGATTGTAAGAACTTTCAAGGCTGACGAAGGGCTGAACCATAGACAAACTCATCAGGAGAACAACAAGGTTCACTCATCAAGAAGTCCAAATCTCAGTTAACACAACCAGTGGTGGGGCCTATAGTGCTGCTTTCAGTTGACAGTGAAAATGGTTCGACCATACTGTTTGCTTGTGGGTGATGCACAGTAGTTGTGTGAACATTGATGTCTAAAAGCTTGCTGTACTCTTCCCAAAGTGTAGAAGTAAATTACCTTCCATGGTCAGAAGTACTGTTTTGAGGGATGCCAAACCTGGAAATTCTAGTGATACACTAAAGCTAGTAGCACAGGTAGGGGCATGGGCATCTGGGAGAGGAATAGCTTCTGGCCACCTGGTGAAGGGATCAGTGATTGTGAACAGGTAGGTCATGACGTCATGCTCTGGCTAGCAGATAGAGGTCTGGCAAAACTTACATGGAGCCTGCTGAATCAATTTGTTGGTAGTCGTCATGCCATAATTGGACTTAGAAGACTGACAGCTATGGAATTGTTTACACCATTTAATATCTCATTTCATGACATGCTATGTGAAGTGTTGGCTGATGGTGTGTTGTATGTGACATGCGCCAACGTATGAGAACCCATAAATTTATTTCAAAGACTTGCCGAGTTCAGAAAATTTAAGAGTTGGATGTGTAACTCCAGTAGAAATATCACACAACATTGATGATGAGTCAGATGGGATGTCCTCAAGTTTGAAATGGCAGCTGTGGGACAGGATTCTGTCTCTTGTGACTGAACTTGATCATGAACAATTTGGTTGAAATTGCTGATTGAGTAAACACCTTGATCCTTTGTCTAAGCTCACACTGAAGCATGCAAGTAGATCAGCAATGACATTAAATTTTGCCTGTGATATACTGGATGTCAATAATGAAGTCAGTGATATACGAGAGTTTGTTGGGGTGACTGGTTTGATTGTGACAACTGATATCAGTGGCTTGTGACAAGAAACTGTGCACTGTATTTCTTTTATGTCCTGAAGAGCTTTCTAGAAGAGAAGGCCAGAGGAACTCAAGTGTGGCCCAGTTTCTGTTAGAGTTGAGCATGGACAGCTGAGTTGGAAGTGTCCATCATGAGACTTCTTGGTGCGTCTGGTAGGGGGTGGTGTAGAAGTACAGCATTTTTAAAGCTTCCGTGGATCATTCAAATGCCATTTGGCAGGCTTCAGACCTCATAATGATTTATCTTTTCTGCTTGCCTGGGAATGAAGTGGGGTAGTATGGTTGCGACATGGGAAAAAAAACAATGATAACAGTTCAAACTGAGGAATGGCTGAAGGCCAGCACAGTCAGTAGGGGAAGCAGTGTCTTGGAGAGAGGCTACTTGTCTGGCAGCAGTTGTATTCCTTCAGTAGTCACATGGTGTCCAAATAAATCCAGTTTGCGGGTACCAAAAACACACTTTGCTTTGTTGATTACCAGTCTGTTTGCAGGGAGAAGCATTAGAATTTGCTGAACATGATCAAAGTGCTCTCTATGTGAGTTACTGGCTATCAAGATGTCATCAACATAGACGAAAATGAAAAGTATGTCTCGTAATATGCTATCCATGAGCCAGGGGAATGCCTGATTCTTCATACCAAATGGCAAAGGCAGAAATTCTCATATTCTAAATGTCATTATGATTGCTGTTTTCAGAAAAGATGATTGTGCCATGGGAATTTGATGTACTTCTATCCAGATCAACATTAGACAAAATGTTGCATTCTGAAAGATGGTTTATGAAGTCATGAATATGAGGAAAGAGATACTGATCATCTTTAGTTATGACCCTGAGGTTGTCTATAATCTCTGCATGATTTTCATTGGTCATCTGACTTGGGAACCACATAGAGTGGTAATGCCCATGTTGAATTAGGGCAACAGATGATACCCATTTTCCCCATTATGGAAAACTTTGCACTTGCTACAGGCAACTTTTCTGGGTTGAGGCAATATGCTTGAGTATAGACAGGTGGTCCATGTGTGATTATAAATGCTCCACACCTTGTTTGTTGAGCAGAGGGTCAAAATATGGTGTAAGTAGCTTTGGAAATTGTTGAAGAAGTTCAGAATATGCAGCAGTTGGATGTGCTGAAAGACTCAGCAAGGCTAATAGGAGCATGACTGCCTTTGAAGGAAGAGAAACATTGTCTTTAGGAATTACCTGCCTTTGAGATCGATGATCAGTGCATATGCAACAAATAAAAATCAGGATGAGATGTGTGACATCTACTAGGTAAGCGTCATGACTGAAGACTTGTTTAGGCTTTACTTCCAAACAAAGTGATGGTGCGTTTATTCCACATCCTGATGGAAATCCCATTTGCAGCAGAAAAGGGATTAAGGGTAAGGATGTTTTGTAGTATGGGATTGAGGCTGAATATGCTGACACATCAGCACCAGTTGTCACTCAAGAATAGTTATCCCTAACACCTATCAAAACAGAATGTGTTTGATTGAATTTGAATTGCTGGCTCCTGCCAGGTTTAGCTGCCAGTCACAGCATTTCCTGAAGATGGTACATTTTGTTTATTTGTTTTTGATGAGAAAAATTAGCAGTTAGCTTGACTGCAACAGGCATCTGGTCCAGATTGGTGATTGTAGAAACAGAGTTAGATGTGTTAAGTTGAGAATGATAACCACAGTGTTTGACTGTTTTAATCACTCAAATGTTCTCTTCTGGTGGTGCTGCAGCCACATTTTGCTGAGTGAGAGCTTGAGTGGGTGATATAGAGATATATACTGTACACCTGCAACATCATACATGTATTTCCCAAATTCTGTCTTCTGCCTCAGCTAAGTCTATGATGTTATGTCCAGCTAAGATACTTCTGATGTTAGAGGAAAGGTTCTTAAGGAACAAGGTGCATTTCATAGTGGTCATCAGTAAGGGCATTTGTTTTGCACAAGAGAGCAGTTGGACGTTTGTCAGGAAGACTGTTAGGATTATCATATATTTTTAGGTTTTTCATTGTTTTTACATTAATATTGTCGCAGCCATAATCTTGCTAATTATAGATTTTCATTTAAATACTTTCGTTCTTTCTTTTGTGGTTTTCATTTTAAAGGGTGGGGGAAGGCGTCCTGGATAGGAATTTTTCTGTTATTAAAATTTGGACTGTTTCACCCTTATCCATAGAATTTAGCATATTCGAATTAGAGGAAAACAGTGAAAAAAAAACAAAAAAAACTTCTCTTGAATAGTTCCCATGGCCATGTCAACCTCTTGGATTTGAGCTTTCTAAAATGCTCTCTTTGAAATCTGTCTTTTCCGCCAATTATAAATGGAACATAATTGACATGTTGTTTGGCATATTGTCTAAAGAGTAAAATATTGTCTGTTCATGTGAAGTAGAAAATTTTTAGCCAGTTTTTTGAAATGTTATGTATCGAATTTCAGAATTGGCCGTTTTCATGACAAAATCCTGTTTTGTCCGAAGCTTACAACCAGAATGGCCTTGCCTACACACGCTTTTCTGTCTTGTTGTAAAAATGATTATGCCAAATTGGATTAGAATCAATCCAGAAATAAAAAAAGTAAATAGCAAAATCATGACCAAAAAATGTCAGGTTTTGAGAAAAACACATTTTAAGTTCTTTTGTTGTTTTTTTTTAAGCGAAAAATTGACATGGAGAATTTATTTATTCTGCTTGTAGCCTTAAAACATCTGTTGAATGATGATGGGTCAAACAGGCTGGAATGGGCATATCCACTTATGAATACTAATTTTTATACTCAGAAAAGGCAGAACTTATAAGAGAAATAAAAGAAAATAAAACCCAAAATGTAATTTTTTTTTTTAAGCAAGAGCCACCCCCCATCTTAATAATACTGTATTTTGTCTTATAGTCTCTGTGGACAAAGTCAGCCATGAATGAGTATCATTGCATTAAATCACTCAGTAAGTTGCATAAAATAAAACAGTATGATTATTTTTCTTATTTCAACAATTGGGAATTAAAGTGACAGTCAATCCAAAGATGAGAGTGACAACAACATCACTGTGGTACAAAGAGTCATACCTGGTAAGTCCCATCATGTTTTTCTTGTTACAAAAAGATGATGAGTTTATTCTGGTGGAGAGAGGGGAGAGGAAGTAGGAGCAGCATGTCATAAATCAAATTTTCAGTTATTTAATTAATTTCTGTTCTTATTTGTTAAAATATAGCTATCCGTAGTTATCATTAAGAATTACAAAAGAAGGTTTTGGATTCTGTGTCTCCTTTTCATCTTTAATATATTTTGTTGTATCATTTTTTATTTTTATTTTTTTGGTCAGTTTTTTATTCGTTTGTTTGTGTACCTTAAATAATTACAAGTTTAAAAAAAAAAAAGGAATGATTGTAACCATTCCAAGGACCATTTTGTTTTTGTCTCCTCCCCCCTCTCTCTCTTTTTTTTTTTTTTTGTTCATTTTAGTTTGTCTACTGTTTGTCTAAAAAGGTTCACACCATTAAGTTTTTCAGGAAAGTGAAAACCAGCTTCCTGTACATATATTTAATTCACGTCTTTTCGGCCTTTGTTATGTATTTTTTGTCTTCAATACAGATGATCCAGTTGTGTCAACTCCTTCTGAACATTTCAGTAATCTTCAGATGTCAGCTCAGCCCATGCTTATTCCAGAGACTATGGACAGCTTGTGAGTTGTGTATTAAATCCTAGATGAGCATACTTTATCTTAGTTCAGACAATCTCTGTAACAAAGTGTTTCTATGACCATAATCAAATGAAACTGCAGGTGATAGAAAAAAAAATAAAAAATTAATTCACTTTTCAACAGACATAGTAACCTATTCAGAATTTGTTAGCTTTGGTTTCTTATGTTAAGTTTATTTAAATTATAATTCTCATCTTTACATATGTTTGACATCGTCAGTGATGAAGTAGCACCATCGCCAGATGCCTTTGGAAGTGTTCCTATGATTGTCCCAGATTCACCATCGATCGAAGGTAAAAGTCAGCCGTTACATTGATCAAAATGATTTTGATATCTCTGTCAAATGCCCTTGCTTGCTGTTGGTAGTAAAAGTAGTATATAATACTTTTTTGCAGTTCAGTCTCTTTTTCATAATATCATTTATTTTTAACATACTTTGACATAAATCTGTTAAAATAGTGTCTGTTGTTTCCTTTCACATTGATACAAGACACTCTAACTTTAAATGCTGTTAATGAATTATAAACATTTAAAAGTTGAGAACATGATGTAATGAGAAGAAGTAATTTCTCATTGCCTTCCCTGGTGCTGTGATAAATTAGTATGTTGATTTGATTTGATTTGTTTTTTATTCTCTATTTGTGTGTGTTTGTGTGTTTTTTAAAATAAACAACTGCTATATGTAGGTGCCATAAAACACTTCTTTTTTAGATGATAAGCCTGATGATGATGATGATGATGATGGTGTTGTGACCTTCAAACCTCTTCAACCAACAATGGATCCACAATATCAGTCTCAGAAGGTAAGGTTTATGGAATTCAATCTAGAAAACAGAGTACTGAGAAGCAAGAGTATGTGAATGCGATCTAGAAAACAGAATATTGAAAAGCAAGAATATGTTTTGTGAAGTTAGCTCGCAATAACCTGGGGCCGTATTTATAATTGAGTCGTAACTGGCCCGAGTTACGAGCACTCCTAACGCTAGTTCTCACGTAGCTATGACTGGTCCTTTCCGTGGTACTTATAATCACCTACTTAGACCACTACTAGCTACGCCTGTCAGAAGGGGTGTTTGGGCACGAAAACCACCGAAAAATGCAAATGCGCATGTAAGATTGTGCAATAGATGCTGCCGCGCGCGCTGCGAGCCAGACGCGATGGACTGAATCGGGCAAGGCGTCTGCAGTGGGAGCCCGCTGGACTCGAGAAGAAGCGCGCCTACAATACCCCCCAACACACACCACACACA
>JBCAUA010009077.1:0-12872 GCA_038406235.1 Peronia verruculata | reverse complement strand
CTCCCCCCCCCCCTCCCCCCCCCCCCCCAAAAACCCTAACAGCGTTTTGTTAATGGGAATTAACTCGTGTAATCTTACTGACGGATAGTATTTCTTTGGTTGTCTCCCATAGACCGTTGAGTACTCCTAGTCCTGAAGTTATTAAAGTTAGATGAAGCGAAATATTTACACAGTTCTTTCCCTTACCCCATTCGAGCTGCTCACTTGATGGTCGATTGAATATTATACATCTGTGTGTATTTACAACTTTCAAATATTTGTGTCTCTTAAGTACTTTCTTTTTTGCTCTACTCAGATCACTCGGATCAGGGACACTATGCATTTGATCTTTAGGCTATGGTTACTACATCCTGTCAATCTGTATGTCCTTATCTTGCCTGTTGCATATACAATGTATATGTATTCGTCAAATGACTCAGTGTCTGTTTGTGGGCTTTACAAAATGTTGCATTTAAAATTAAAGCGGTTAAATTTTCGGTGTATCTCATACATGCGTTTCTTCTTTGATTGATCTGAAATCAATCATTCATTCGCTACTAAGCAGTATTGTGAAGTGAAGCGGTGGGCCATTATGGAGGACAAGTCATGGCCTGTAAATGAGAAAGATATCGGAATGGAAGAAATGCGCATGTAAACGAGTTTGCAATTGATGAGTTCATCACTGGCATCAGGTCGAGTTCGTCACATCGTGTCAAGAGGTAGGCCAGGCCATATCTAGATCTTGAATTCAATGCCAATGAGATCATATTCATCAGGATATTGTTTGCTCAAAATTACAGAAACGCACGCATGCACGCACGCATACACGCACATACACACACACAAACTATAGACAGAATTTCCTATTGACTGTGGTTAGTAGTAAAACAGCTAGATCTGTACTCTAGACAATGTCCAAGCCAGTACAAACTTTTCTTCTCTTTTTTTTTTTTTTTGTCTGATTTTTATTTTTGTGGTAAGTTTAGATATAGACTAACATAATGATATCTTTGCATCTTGATGATAGATAAACATTACAACTACGTGAATTATTAGAGATCATTGAAACTATGATTAACACAGTAGATCTAATTACAAATCTGTATATACATGTACATGTATATCATGTTGGCAAATCATTGCATAAAAAATAAATCTGTTGTTTCCTAAATTTAATCAAATATTGTTTTTTTTTTATTTTCTTTCAACAAAGACCCTGTCATCACAGCCAAAGCTGATGATACTTAAGCTTCGAGCCTCCTCTCAGGAAGCTCTGGACATGACTTGCTTTTAGTTTTAAGTGGTACATTTCTTCAAAATTTTAGCTTTTTCTCTATAATTTTGTTAATATAAAACAGCATAAACTGGAACTAGAGGGATAAACTAGCTTATTTTTGAAGCGGCATCATTATCATCAATATTATACGTATTTCAATTTGAATTGCGACAGGAGTCTCTTTCCATTGCATTCTGAAAGTCGACAATAAAAGTGTTTGTCAATTTTGATGTAAATATGAACAAGTAACATTTTTGCATTTAACTTCATTGGTAATTCCATTGTTCTAACATGTGCATGTACATGTGTTTTCTTTTTTGCTCTGATCACCAGAATGATTTTTTTTTTTTCCAGCTTATACCATTCACAGCTGAAGAATATAATCCTACTCTATTTCTCACTAGACCCTCTACAAAAGCAAAGGAGCCTTGACCTTGATACTAATACCAATGTTTTCATGGGAAGCTTTGCTATGAATGATTTTCCAATCAAATGTTAATTTAGAGGCAATATTATTTTTTTTGAATGAATGTCAAGACAAGAATTGAACTCAAGTATATTGTGCAATGTCCCTCATATCATATATTATAACAATGTCCCTCACGCAAAGCTACATGTCTAGTATTAGATTTCAGATGATGAGGCTGAAGAACAAATTCCTATGGTAGCTAGAAATCTGGAGGAAACAGGGCTGGGGAAAAGATAAAGATGACATAAATCAACCTGACCACACATTTACATCATTGTGGCAAATATCCCTGATTGTTTTCATAAAAAGCATTTATTAGAGAATTACATGTACATGTAACTTCATATTTAGAAAACTTCTTTTGATTTTGTTACCGTATTTTAATTATACATGTATGTTTCAAATATTTGCAATATCTTTTACAAATGCAAACTAAATCAATGAACAAGTTTCATCTAAAAATGTTCCATTTAAACATGGTGTCATGTTATACATGTAATATGATGGACAGCCAAATGCATATCTTTATTGTGATGGTATGAGGAAATTGACAATTTATTATGCACTGCTTTGTGTCATTTGTGCTATTTGTCCCCTTGATTTAACCTGGTTGATGTTTTTCATCATAAAATGTTGCCATGTTGTTATTTGAACCATTCTTGAATATTTTACTTGCACATATGTTTATTGGCTTGTAGGTAGGTCGGTGTAATTTTTTTTTTAGCAGTTTCCTCCATGCTATGGCATTCCCCCAAATACACTTGATGATATTAAAACATCAGGAACATGTGGTGTGGAGAAAGCGGCAGCCTCATTTTGTTTTTCCTCATAGGTAATTCGAGAGTTGTTTCCCTTGTAAAAAAAAACAAACTGGAAGACGAACTCTCATAAATCGAACCCATGAGGCTGGTCCAGGCAAATTCGATTTAAGCAGACTCAACTGTACTTTCAAACTTGCTGATATTTTAAAAGATTATTGTTGTGAAGCAAAATACTCCCCTACAAAGAAAAATATACCACTGTACACAGTAAAAGTAATATTGATAGACCTAGGGCAATTCTGAACAGTATTATAAAATACGACAATAAAACTTGAATCAGGAGAGATAGTAAGTAAGATTGGACAAAATAAGATATTTTTATAAGTTGAGATAGGCTGAACTTGCTGGTACACTAGCATTTCTAAGATGATAACAACTGTGGAACACGAAAAAGACCGGATAAGATAAAAAAAACATACAATAATGAGGTGATAGGAGACAGGATGAGGTGAGAGCACAATCTGAAATGGAACACTGACACACTATTAAAACACAGACAAAAAAAAAACAGGACAAATATGGTCATTAGGTCTTAATTACAGCATTTATTGACAAAATAATTTTGATAATACAAAACATAGGATGCAAGAAATAACAAATAAATAAGCTTTTCAACTTTGGTGCTCGCCAAGGAGAGGACGAGAATGGGCAGACAGACAAACAGACACCACACAGTGATACCCACACAATTGACAGGCAGTATAATATGATGATTTCTGCAAACACTCAACTTGCACTTGTAGTTGGCAAGGATGTCAAACTGTTTCTTTTCATCCCCCCTTCCCCACCCCCTTGAAAAGTCTATCAGGTGCTGCCCTATTAAATAAATTTAGAAAATAGAATACCAGGGTTTCTGCTAGGAGAAGTTTACCAGGTTTTCACACGAGCATTGGAGCCACAGGAACATGGGAGTGTGTGCCATTATTAGAGCTTTCACATGACCACTCGACTATGCCTTATCAGGTGTGAGGAACTAGGCACCACAAACATCAATCTCGATCTTTGAACAGCGGTTAAACACAAATTCAGCTTTCATCTGGAGCAAGCAGAAAGTTTTATCAAATTTTTAGTGACACTGCTAACATGAGGGACTTTAATCGCCTTAAAAATTACTATAAAACTAGTGGGCTCAGCAAGAGTCGGCAGTTAATCAACAAGTTGGTAGTCTGACATCACTGAATAATACAAGAAAAGGTGCACCTACTACATGTATCTCAAGGATTTGCACATGTTGGCCTATTATCATATCTGAAAACTTCAAAATTTTCATGTCTAACCCTAGTATACACATAATACAGCCATACCTTGATTTGAAACAAGGACCTTTTCTGGTTCTAAACCTGAATTTGGTTTAAATGACTTGAAAAATGAATACATAAAGAACTGCACTCACCAATTTAGTCTCTCTCTAATTTACTCCAAAGACATGTAAAGACTTGATCTGTCTAGAGATATTTATGTACTGTATGTTGAAACATGAGTCTGATCTAATTCAAGAAATTACTTGGTATGAAATAACTGCTACCTGTGAGGAACTGCCTGCAAGTTTAATCTGTCAAAGTGCATGAACAAGCAATCCTCATTTCCCATATGATCATACATGTTAAGAAAAACATCCTCTTGCAAAGTAGGCTTGATCTGCTTCTTAATCTTTACAAGCAGGCTTGAGTTGTATAAAGTGATAGACATATGTGCATGTTTGGTCTGTCACTGAAGTAAGGACAGCACAGACTAAACAATTATGCACAAGCTGCTTCTCTACAAACAAAATCTGACTTGGGACTTAACAAAATTCACTTTCATCATAGACAACAAAAACAGACATATAATCTTACAATGGCACACAAAAATTTAAAAAAAAATCTTTAATGAGCAGGACTTCTCCGATGAATCAAACCATTCTGAACTTGAAATCCGTCTCATCATACTGAACCTAACAGGCAATATTACACTGAATCATGAATTGAAGACTAAAAGCGCAAACATGATAGACAAATATTAAAATTTGCCTTTCAAGTTTGCGTGGCTACATCAGGATTCAATAGTGCCAAGTTGCTACTCACGTTTATATTGGGTCAGAGGTTAGAGGTGACCTAGATATGGTTTGAACCAAGCCAGACAGGACCCTTATATCTTGGTCAGTAACAAGCCAATGTCAAATTTCTCAGAAGAAACAAACGCACAAATGTGGGCATGCTCCAGAGTCATGATCCCATATCACTGAATTAGCACTCCTACCAACAGAATTTGGGTTTGAATCAATATCTTAATGATGTAATTTTGTTCACATAAAAATCATCCCAAAATTTCTTCTTTATGCTTTTTTTTATTACATATATACACATATAAATACATGTATGTAATTATAGATATAATTTAAAAAAAAAAACAAAAAAAAAACCCGTAGATGATGTTACCAAGATGATTATAGCTTTTGAGTATTCCTGCAATGTCTGTTGAATGCAAACACAGCAAAGAACCACAATATCGGAGACATGCCCAAATGTGGCCTATTTTGAAAATACAGCTTACAAATTAGCCATAGTAGTCTTACAAAGATGCTGAATATGATCATTAAAACTGATCTGTTGTGACTCAATTGAAAAAAACAATGGAAAACCAGATCTACAAAAAAAAAAAAAAAAAATTAATTGAAAAATCATTGGATTTAAGAAAGATTACATTTTCAAAGGATACATTATCCTATTGGCCATAGCACTAGCGATTGCTTATCCAAACATGTATGCATACCGAGGCGTATGGAAGTGGTAGAAAGTAACAGTAATGTGACATGATCAGCGCATCATCTACTCGCGATCACCTCAAGACTGAAGATTAAAACATTACTTTTGGGGCAAATTTCAATATTTTTATTGAGATAACTGCCTTTCCAGTTTCATGTGCCAGTTAACAGGTGTGTACTGGTGCATTGAATCATGACAACAAGTCTGATTTGTCCATCCTAAGTGATGAGACATGTGGCATGCAAATTTAGTGGCTCACACACAAAAATCAAGCAACACAAGTGGACTTGTTCATCATACATGTACTTTGCATTTCAATTCCTTTTAAAGGTGGTAGTTATTAAACACTCAATCCATATAGCCATAAGGCCTGAACTGTCATGTCTTATCAAATCATCAGCCATCTCATGAAGGGGCTATTAATAACAAAGATGTTTACGTCTGATCAAAATAAGTTTGAGAGATTTTTTATAAATTTACATGGCATGGCTTTCATGACAAAAGACTAGTTCCTGAGAATGAGACAGAGCTACCAATACATCAGTTTGTAGGAACATAATTACAAAATTGGTTTCCGGAAAAAAAAAAAAATAAAAAATAAAAATAATAAATGAGTTTCTTAGAAACCCCACTTATGTAGGATATGTGACAAAATGAATAAATGTTATAAACAATCTGTTTTCTGTTGAATTTGTGGGCAAATCTTTTGGTAATATTAGTTACAATGTCCCTTCATCACATTTTCAAAATTTTCCTAACACTGAGCAGGGATGTCAAACTGTTTTCACCAAAAAGTAAAAAAAAAAAAAAAAAAATTTCCCTCCCCCTCCCCCCTCAATTCCCTTACCCAAATTTTTATTGCGGCAGTCTGGCTCTGTCCAGTTATGCAAGACACTTTTTTAAAAATCTAGGCTTTTCATGTCAGGAAAAGTTTCAGTGTTTGAAATAAGTAAGTTCTTACAGGAACCTGCGAAGTGGAATTATAAAATTATACAACTAGTGGAAATTCCAAGAACTTAAAAAGATCCTACAAAGAGTACCGTCATCATAATCAGAGAGCATAAGTAGATCCAGGCTAAGACCGTGAACATTTGCCTTTGTACATTAGTCTTACTATGACCCATGGGTACATTATTTGTTGTTGTCCGCATTCTGATGTGCTGATTTTCTATCAACGACTTTCATGTGACCACTTGACTGTATGTTGTCAGGTATTAGGAATAAAGATCTATGACCTTTGATATTAATCTGCAAACAGCCATTGGACAGCAGTTCAACTCTCGTCCCGAGCATATGCCAATTTCTATGGTACTTTTAATTTCACTTTTACTGTGCAAGACTTGCATTGCATTAGGCTAAATATTATTATAAAATGACAATTGGTTTGTGGAGTCACCTGATGTCGGCAGTTGCCCGGCCAATGACCAATAGCCAGAATTCCGACTAAAGTCATAAGTTGGATACCCCTGCACTGAGGCAAACATAACTGCTGGACACATTAATCACCAAGGACATCAATAACAACAAAAAAAATAGGACAATGGGTAACACTGTCAAGATAAAATCCTGCATCACATTCACATAGATATATCATAGTTTGCTCTCAAAGCAACTGAGAACCATATTTCTACATATGAAAATCTGTGTTATTTTACAAGAGCACTGTCAAACATGACCAGGAAGATAATACATGAGAGAAAAAGTCTGCACATACACATAAACACACCCATGCATACATATGAACCATACCATATGAACATACTCTCCAGCCACACACATCCACATTACCCAACACTCCTGCAGATCTTATGACAGGTGTGCAAAATATTTAAAAAAAAAAAAAATATATATATATATATATGTCTCGCAGTCTACTAGAAAATATCTACAAAAGGTGGCTGTGCCTTAATACTATTTCTCAGTGTTAATTGGTGGATTGTGGAGTTTCATGTGAACAAACCATAACTAATTTCAAAGTAAAATTCTGGGTACTCTATATGGTTCCATTTGCTCTTTGACAAAATCCAGGCACAAACTAAGTGCATGAGGTTCTGCAAATTTTCTTCTGAAAATTTTGCCAACTCTAGGCCATTTCACTGGTTTAGAAAGAGGACTCAATGAACAAGACAGTCTTTTACTTTTCATCTCCATTCTACAGATGTTGAGTAACACTGCAGATATTCTGACAAACTGAAACCAATCAAATGTACGAATGTCTCCGAGCCTCTATGTGCATAAGGTTAATAACAAAGCAAAATATTCATAATCCAGCTGACCCCTAAACAGGCTGTCAAAAAAAAAAAAAGGGTGAAAATGTATAATCTCACTCCATATGATCTACTGCAAATGTAACCACAGGAAAACTCAGTCAATTCCATATATAGGTATCGGTGCTTAAACATCACTTACTACCTGGATTTTTAAATTTTAGTGAAGTAAAAGAGAAATTGACTGTCTAAGATTGACAAATCCTTGTAGGCTTTGAGAGGAAGATATAAAGAGGTAGATACAAACTAGCCATGTAAAATCACCATGCCATCATCCTCTCCACAAATGGCAAGAAGAAGCATGTGAGGTCCTCACTGACATGGTTCATTCTCAACAACAAGCAATTCTCAGGTGTCCTAAACTGTCTAAGTGACTGAATTTTGCACAGAAATGCCTTCAGTATTACTCAAACAAGGTAAAATACCATGAGATTTTAGGGCATACACACATGTATATTCTCTGTTCATCTCCTTTGCAATTGGACATCAGAAATTCCATCAGATTTACTGAAATATCTTGCCAAAAAATAACATTCCTGGAGGTACAATGTTTTCTCCTCTTGGTTGGTCTGCATCCTAACAGACACAAACATACAGACAACTATTGCCCTTGCCCCTCCCCCTCCCCTAACTGCTAGGTCCTGATTATGTCGTCATACCTAAACAGCACTAGATCTATATCATAATTTTTTTTATTTTTTTTTTTATTGTTATAAGTTCTACAAAAAGCACAGCTTCAATACAAAATATATATTACATGTGAGTTCCCCACACTTAACATTTCAAACAACTATGATGACCAAATGAAACCACCCTTGCTCTTTAACAAGTTTCACTAGTGGCTGTTTGGATTCTCACTCTTAGATACAAAATAAACAAGATCAATTTCCTGTAGGTCTCTACGCACTTGAGAACAACGAGGTTGAAGAATCACTCATTCACATAATATCTGCCAATGCATCAAAGCAAACACAACTCTCCCATCAAAAATCATATCAGTCAAACAAGGCTCAAAGAATGAATTGACGGGTTGTCAATCTCGATAGGTCATGAGTAACCAAATAGAGAAAAAAAAAATGTATGAGGACAATAACCATTTGCCAACCATGCTGGGATCATCAGACATCGAGCCTAATAGACTGTAAGCTGAGAGATTGGCCGGAGATAAATTTACAGCTGGGATTTCAAGTATCTTAGACACCACTAGAGCCAAAACATTTTCACAAAGTCATCATTCTTTTGCTGCAGTCAAATTTTGCCCCTTTTGTTTGTATGTTTGTTGTTTTTTTTTGTTGTTTTTTTTCACCAATTAATAAAGATACCAATAAAGATCTCAGTTAAAATCATTTGAGACACCGCTCAAAATAGACATTGCCTATATGTCCTCCTCTCATTGACTTGGCCACATTCTGTTCAAAGAGCCTCCTGTTGGTTTGCAAGACTTCAGCTGCCTCTTTGTTGAGTGGGTCTTCAGGGTTCGGTTCCTGATGACAGGGACAAAGTAAAAGTCAGAAAGTGATGAGACTGAGTTATTAAGATAAACTGAACAGTACGGACTTGGCCATAAGTGAGCAAACTGACTATTAGTGATCTATCGTTAGCATATGGCATGATTGTCTGAGAAAAAGGCCCAAAAATCGGGGAAAAAACAATTTTGAGATTGAAGCCTAAAAAGAAAAAGTGATCAGGTTTATTCAAACATGCTATTCTCACAAAACTGCTGGATTGACAACTTTCTTATTTGGCATCAGAGGGACAGATTTATTTATTTATTGGCATATTGACCACTTTCATATTTGGCTTCAGAAAGATAGATTTATTTATTTATTGGCATAAATACAAGAAACTAATTCCTTCTTGTCTATTGGCATGGAAAAAAAAAAAATAGTTTACAATTTACAGTGACTTTCATGCTCAGTGGGTAAACTATTTCCCAGTCTTTATAAGCAAAATCTATTGCAAGTTATTTCCATGTCTAATCCTGTGGTAGATGCCACGCTCATAACTTTACAGTGGGACAAATAATACCAAGTGACAAAATAATATACTGGTATCACACTCTGTGATGACACTTATGAGTCAACTACAACAAATTACACTTTTTCTGAGATAAGTTGGGTTTGAGCCATATTAAATGCAGCTACACAATTGCAGAGAAATCTTTACTTAACGACTTCACATAAGTCAACAATTTCAAAACAGTCACCTTCACCCAACTTTTACTCAGTGTCTGCACTCCATCTGTCATTTTTTTTTTTTTTTTGTAACTGGCAACCAAGAAAATTGTCATGGGATGAAACAATCTCATGTACCCAGTTAATACATCATATTTGTTAATTATTTCTCCTAATATGATGCATGTCATAATCCAATGTTTAGAAGAAATGCTTCCCACAATGAACAGTTTACCAGCTTTGTTTCTCTATTCTCTCTTTTCCTTCTATACCTTTAACAGAAAACATGAAAATGGCACCAGAATATTACTCCTAACTGCAACCATACAAGACATGGAACAGAATGGACAATACATGATATCTTTGTCATCAGAATGCTTACCAAAAACAGATATTGCAAGCCATACACAATGGAGTTGATAGTGAGGACTGGCTTCCAGTCTTCCCTGAAAGGAAATGAATTGACACAATTCATGATTTTTTGTACATGAACAAAATGTAAAGCAACAACAAAACACTGCTGCGCAAGATAGTCACATAATTTTTATCAACTTTCTCACATCACACACACACATAAAAAAAGACCCAGGATGTAGGCAACATAAATCTGACCATGTGTATGTATAACAATGTATCAGGCAGAGATTGACACATCTCTTCCAAAGAAATCAAGATATTACTACAGTACACAAATACAGCCACTTGTATGTTTCTCCTGGAATTAGACTCTAGGGTAAACACTCAACAACATTTCCTTTCTAGTTCTAGGGCCCCTACTTTGGCAAATTTTCAGACTCAGAGAATACAGTAATTAAATTTGGTATCAAGTTATAGCTTAACATCTGCAGTTGCAAGACACATATACAGGGTTTGAAGGCACCAGATTACTTGTTGCAAGGGAAGTACATGAATACAGGAGCACCCATAAATTTGTCCACATGACAGCTCACTCATTATTGCTTAGCCTTATGAAAGGGAAGCAAATTCCCATTGAGAAAGCTTGAGACTACTGAAAATACCTCACACCTTGCTAAACTGAGTACCAACAAAACAGGAAAATTACATACCATAGTAAGACATGGGAAGGAAGACATGTGAGAAAAAATTATTCGAGCGGAAAATTTCACCACTAAAACTTTTTAGGAGTTGTAATAAACTAGAATAGCAGTAAAATATTGATGGTCTGATAGGTTACAGATTAACAATTGTATCATATTATGGATATATTATATTTATGTTAGATTAGTTTATGTTTGAATGCTTGTAATCTAATGACACAGTATTTAATCTCAAATGGAACTAATTTTCTGACTGAAAGCAAAAAAAAAGACAAAAAAGAAAAGATAACAACTTGAGGAGCAGATTTTGATTGGGCCCCAGGCAGTTTATCTTAAGCGGACTCCACTGTATTTCAAACATGGTGTGAACCCAGGAAATGCAATTGTCTTGAAGTGATTTCCAATCGCTGTCTGTAATAAAGATTACCATTAGGAATAACTTTGCTATTTTACTTCCCAGCAACCTAAGCAAATGTCACGTAGGGTTAGCTTGACTGACTGATATACAATTTCAGTCTTTGTCTTGAACTGTGACATCATCTCCTTTCCAACTGCACCCCCTCCCCCCTCCAAACTTATTTACTAAGAATAAATATAATCATCTAGTAGGTGACATAATGTTTAATCCCCTCAGACAGAAGTAGTTACTTATAACCCAGTCACAACGATAGAGATATTTAGTTTCCTAGCTCAACTTCAACATGGTTTTCTGCTACAATCTCTTGAAAATTATCACAATAACATATGTGACTAAATCAAACATCTCACTCACCTGAGAATATTCAAGCAAACATTCCCTTCCAGATCAATATTGGGATGATATACTTTTGTTTCACATTTCACCTTTGGCGGGTCATGGGGATATCCCTGAGGAACTTTAAAACTGAACACGAAACGACCTCCTCTGTAAAATTCCTGAAAGGAAGTGAATTTGTTAAACACAGACAGAAAATTAAAGAATGCAATAACTGCTTATGTATTTAAATATGAACAGTTGACATATCCAGGTCCTGAGAACCAGAACAACTCATGACTTACCAGCACCAGTGAAGCAAAGAGACTAGTATTCTCAAACCAGATATCCTACTTAGATTTATGTATACTGCCCATGACAAGCAAACAAAATCCCAAGTTTTCAGCATACTGTGTTTTAACTCCAGCTCACATAGTCTTGTCCAAAAAAAAAAGTTAAAAAAAAAAAAAAAAGTTTAAAATAACAAAATAACTTCCAGATAGTCTGTCCGAAACATCATCTCATACAAGTTCAAAACATCATTTAATACAAATTGGGGAGGGAGGGAGCTTATAGCATTAAGAGGAGTAGTACATGTAAATTGAGTGGAAAAAAGGAAATATAAGTGAAAAACAAAACAAAAAACAAGGAGAAGAAAAGACCAAAAAAAAAAAAAAATTATTTTTAAAGGAATATCAAAATTAGGGGTTTAAAAAAAAAAAAAAAAAGGAACAAACTTACCTCATCTGGAGAAATAATAACTTTGAAATTCAGAAGATCATCAGGATCAGGGAAGTCTACTTGGCAAGTTTTAGGGAGATTGAGTTCATTGATATCTGAAAAACAAATTCACAAAATTCAATGCAACAGGCTAATGATCAAACATACATCATGATTTATCTGTCTGATTCCCAAGCGTTTTATTAAATTTATGATATCACCTGTCAACAACTGTTCGAAAAGCTGCCTTGTACATCATTTCCATTTTCAAACTCTCCCCTTTATCCTTATTATGCTGCTTTGTTATTTTTTTTTTTTCACCCTAGATTTTTCTCTCCCTTTCCAAGTTTGCTCTAATTAGATCACGCCTGCTAATGCTGACGGGGCAGCAATGACTACAAAGAAATCTATACAAGTGATCTAATGATTACACAGAGTGAGAGCACAAGAGATCTATAAAACTAATAGATACATAGGCTACTCATAGTGTGGCGTGTTAGCTCAGTGGTTTGTGCTGCGGCCTTTGGAAGCAGAGGTTGGTGGTTCGAATCGCAACGGTAGCATGTTGTATCCTTAGGAAAGATACTTAACACACAACTTTCCTCAGCCCACCCATCTGTAAAACGGGTAC
>JBCAUA010009056.1:0-13232 GCA_038406235.1 Peronia verruculata | reverse complement strand
CTACGCCCTCGTCAGGCTCTTGACGAGGGCGTAGAACGCCGAAAATTTGCACGAGACGACAAAACTCAGCAGTGAAGCGGTTTGGCAAGAGAATTCTCTCTTCATTTCTTATACCATGGGAACCACTAAAATACTTGGCGTTTTGTGGCCTTATCTCCAGATTTAGTCTTCACCAGCCACCGTTTCTGACTTCTTTGGTGCTTAGACCAGAAATGCGGGCACAAACCGTGGCCTTTCAATCCTGAGATAGAAGAATTATCGCCGCTTTAAATAGCTAGCTGATTTTGGTGAGAATTTTCGTGGGTAGAAATTTGGAATTTGGAAATTTGCCCGGATGGAGGCGCGCAGCCTGCTCTTCCATCGATTTTGAACTGCCAAGGGTTCTTTTAACGTGCGTACCGTACAGTCAGGATCTCCGAAATACATTGGCCCTTATCCAAGAAGGCTAGACGTCAGGCTTTCCTACCAAGAGGAAGTCATGGGACGGACTGTTGAGTCAGTGAAAAAAAATGCGGGATTTCGATCTTCGATTCCTTTCATTCCCCGATGCAGGACCCACAAGTCGATCCCGGCCTTATCGCCGTAAATTGTTTTCTCCATGAGCAGACGCCACACGACAGAGCCACTGCATCCCCCAGATCCCTCGCATTTTTGCTTTGATAACACATTTGTATAGCCCAGCAGTTCAATAAACCCCGCAAAGCGGAGGTATATATTCTGCAATCTTCAGTCGCAATGGAATCAACACTCCAATCTTCAGCCATACTGGGACCAACATTTCAATCTTTAGTCATGCTAGGACCAACATTCCAGTCTTCGGTCATAATGGGATCAACATAATAATGGGACCAACACTCCAGTCTTCTGTCATATTGGGATCAACACTCCAGTCTTCAGTCGTGATGGAAACAACGAACATGACATAGAAAAAAACTAGTTTCAATGTTCAGTTTAATAGTTTATTAAATATTTATTATTAAAACTAAACGTAACGCAAAGTTAAACATGGCAATCAAATTAATCGCTCTCATCAAACAGTGTATGGGCAGTCTTCCTGGCCATAGTGAAATTTGCATCAATGAGCCTTTTTTTTTATTTTTTTACCAGCTAGGTTGCTTCCCTTTGCCAAGAGCAAGAGGTGTAGGACAAACATTGCAAAGAAGAAATAAATCACTTTTCCTCTTGTAATTCGAAATAATCACGATAAGAAAGAAAAGAAATATTTTCATCATATGGTGAATTTTCAGGATTTTTTGTTACTTATGCACTTGTTACTTTAAATAACAAGAGAAAACATGATTTCTTTCCTTCTTTATAATGATTGTAAACTAGTATAACTTTTGTACTTGGCAAAGGAAAGTAATGTGTTGTCGGTCAAAATAGCTCATTGATTGTCGTATTTTGAGCAAGTAATGTTCACTTCATTGAAATAAATGTGAGCTCAGACCGCTCATCCAATAACTATGGCTTTTTTTTTTTAATCACTTTAACTTGATAACATAACTTCAAACATGTTTTTATGCAGGTATCATTGATAACAGAGATCGAAAAACAAAGAGTTTGTTATATTAGTGGTAAAATTGACAAAACAGGTTTGAAACAAATGTTTCGTTTCGTTTACGAAAAGCCTCATTTTTTTACACACCACAGAAAAGAGCGAGAGAAAAGAAAGAGAATTTCCATACTGTATTGGCACCGTGCAAAGATAACACAGCTCATCCACCATAACTTATAAACAAGCAATCAACTCGTCAGTCAAACCATGGATATGTTCAGAATCTCTCAGTGGTTCATATTCGACTAAGCAAAAGCCTGGACATCCCCGGCGGAGTGTTTGTACCCCCTGCTAAAAATAGAACACTCACTGATGTTTGTTACCGCTCTACCGCGAGATCCGAGAACAGTAATGTCATAAGTGCTGTATATTTTTTGTCTGTTTTTCTATGTCATTGGTAGTGAGCATTCATTTAGTCTGTTATGGTGGTAGTTAATGTTCTGTTTCATTAACGTTGTAAGTAAACACATTACGGGGGGGGGGGAGTATTTTGATTTCATTGTTTATATCATGAACATAATTGCGCTGTAAACAATAGGGATTGTTTTTCATCAGCCATGTCACTTCCCTTTTGCCAGACACAGAATGTGTTGTTGCTACTTGTCTTTTGAAAGACTGATAATACAATATAATAATATAATATAATAATATAACATAATATAATATAACACAATATAATAAACATAATATAATATAATATGATAATATAATATAATATGAATGATAAAAAGAAAACATTATCCCTATGCCATGGATTTTCAAGTTTGTTTCCCCTTTTCTCTGTGCTTGCTCAATATCCCTTAGGTCTTGCAAAAGGAACGAACAGGACTGATGAAATCAACAGATTTGTTCCCACCAAGCGAACAGCTGGAAATCCCCATCTAAGTTTAGAAGAGGGGGAAAAAAACACTGCAAACTGTTCACTACTATTGACACAGAAAAACACATAAAAATGCACGGGACCGGTGACAGTTATTTTCGATCTCGTAGTGGAGCGCTAACAAACTTCAGTGAGTGTTCTATTTTGAGCAAGGGGGTACAAACACTGCGCCGGGGATTTCCAAGTTTTTGATTAGTCTAATATGAACTACATGAATCCCCATCAGGCATTTTAAGATCAGCGCACACATGCTTTTGTTGATAATACAAATCAACTTGTGAGCGACAGTTCCGCTGTCATGTGATCGACCTCGATATACAATATTTATGCTGTATGGCCCATTGCTGTACATATTAGCAACTGGCTACTCATTACCGTAACAACATTAATAATATAAGCACAAACCAGCATACGGACGATCATCACTTGGTTGTGTGGCCGACCTCGAAATACCTTCATTAATACGGTATGGTTCATTACTGTACGGCTAATTATTAATTACTGTAACAACAAAAATAAGAAAGGAAAAAGAGAAAGATGGAGTGATTTTGCGAGGATTTTACTCGAAAAGGTCCGACATTTTACGCCACTGTTTACAATCAGAGTCCAGCCTACAGGGCTATCACATGAAGTTTCAAGACGGGCCCATTCAACATCAACATACACTCAATTAGGTATTTTAATCAAAATCACATGACCTAGTGAAAATCGCTCACATGTGGCCTTGTTTACTTGCTCTGCGCATGGCAGACAAATTTTGACAAATGATGAGCTTTCAGACCTGTCACATCATATAAACAAAGCCACATGTGAGCGATGTTTCCTAGGTCATGTGATTTTGACTTAAAATATCTAATTTTTCACCGAGTCAGTGGCCGATATTCGACAATCAAGACAACAACAACTACCAGTAATAAACTAGGCCATTCTGAGTGGCTGTTTAGACTGTCAATCTTAACAATGTAAACACAACATAACTTGATTACATGTATGCAAAACAAAACAACAACAACAAAAAAAAAGAAAAGCAAAACAAAACAAAAGCAGTAAAAATTATTGCATTGAGTAGCTGAAAAGTTTGCCGTTTCCGAGCTGGCTGAGAAGCGTTCAACATAAATTTCAAACTTTGGCACAGCTCTCTGTCCGCCTTTCTCTCGTGCTTTTTCTTCCTATGTCCTCCCCCTCTCTCACACACACACACACTCTCTCTCTCTCTCTCTCTCTTTCTCTCTCTCTCTCTCTCTCTCTCTCTCTCTCTCTCCCTTTCTCCATTTCCCTTCATCCCTCCCCTCCTTCTTCTCTTTAAAAGATATATAATCATGGCATTACCATCTGCACAAACACACCCCATATACCATCGTGTTGCTATACCAAAGGTCGAACAATCAAAATGTACGTTAAACTAAACAATTGACAGATAGGTGATTGGCTCACCATGACATACATTCTATCTGGGATCATGTAGTATTAAGATAAATATCAACAATATCAGCGTCATAGATCAGTTTGCCTGAAAGAGACATGAAAAGCCTAATTTTTCATGTCGTATCTGCTGATAAAGACCTAAGTCATGTCTCGCTTTGATATTCAACGCCTTCTCAAAACACAACAATCACCTGGCTGTCAGTTGATAGAGTCGATGACATGTCCATATGAGTACAACTGTCCCAGTGATAATTTATTACCGATGGAAGATTCAAAAGGGACAGGATGTGATGTGCAATAACGAGATCTTACGACCCCACAAACGATTTTGTGGACGAATATATGGGCGACATATAAGCTGTCACTGCTATCATGGTTGTAGCTGACCACGTTTACATGTAAATGAGTAAATTGTGACCGAGATCTTTCATGATGGTGTTGTCCAACTCAACATTTGCAAGGTCATCGGGTATCTTGGACACAGATGGGATCTCGGCAGGTGGACATGGATGAGAGGGTCGGCTCTGGTGACCGCTGTAATGACCGTCGCAGTGGCCATTCGAAGCTATCCCATGTGTCTGTCCCTCCACGCCACCATTCCTACAGATTGCGTTTTCTGTCGAGGACAGGCAAGGTTTGAGGGTCCCGTGACAAAAGGTTGAGGTTTCGGCTTGATCAGAATCCCAGACCGTCATGGTTGAGGAGATGTCTTTATTCTGGATCTGACCCCAGTCAGTGCCTCTGCTGAAAGATGTGATCATTCTAGGTTGAAAACTGCAATCATGAGACCTTTTGTTAACAGTTGCATCAGAAGGATGCACGATATAGTTGTTTAATGCCATTCCATTTGACATGCCGTGAGAATTGGAGTTGTAGGGGGCTTTGTTGGTAAAATACTGCGGAACTTGTGCGAAGCCAGTGCGGTTAACATGTTGATATGCAGTAAGTTGTTGGGGTAGACGAAAGTTGCCCATGTTACCTGCAGGATGGGATTTGGTGTAAAGGTCTCCGAGGTTAGAATGTGGTTTAGTCAACATTGTATGAAGTATGCTAAACTTTGAGCCCATAGTGTTAGTACTGTAATCTGCTTGTCGCATGCTGCTCTGCTCGTGGTTAGCCATAGGTAAATTGTTGACTTTTACTTGGGACACAAGTCGAGCAATGTATGGACATCCAGATGCCACAAGCAAGGGCGCTCTCTGAGATGACCAGGAGGATGTCACTGGGATGTTGACAGCATTCAAGTACGGACACTGTGCTCCAGGACCAGATGTTGCTGCCGGCACCGGGGAGTACAAATCACGTATATAAACACAGGAGTCTTCATTCACTGACACATCATCACTTGAGGACCCTGAACTGGTTCTGGTCGATAGATCTGGCATTGGACCTCTGGCGCTGTCAAGGATGAAGGAATCACTTGCTTCAGTTTGTTGCATACATGCTCCATTGGCATTTTCGTAGTGCAGTGTTTCCACTTCTGTATTTGTCATGAAAGAAGTGGCCTTCATACCAGGGCTACTCTCAGCCTTATGCTGAGCATGCTGATCGTCAGCTGTGTTTGGGCAAGGCTCGGTTTTCAATGATCCTAAATTATCTTCATTCAAGACAAAGGCCGTTAGCATGACAGGCGTTTCATTAAAAGCCGGGCAGGAGGCTGAGGAAAGCATGGTTTCCACGGAGGACGGCAAGGAACTCCCGCGACTGTGGTTAGCCTGGGACAAACTGTCCTGGGCAACGGAGTCTATGTCATAGTAAGTGGTGTCAGCGCAACTAGATTGGACAGAACTGACGGTAAATTCAGCACTGTGATGAATGTCAAGAAAGAACAGGTCCTCGGGGGAGCAGGCAAAAACCATTTCGTCCAGCATTTCAACCTGTTTAGGTGTGTTGTTAGCATCACCTTTAGGATCGAGTCCACAAGAAGCTTTACCTTCTTCTGGAGTTTGTGCGTCTGAGTTAGAATCCTTGTTTGATGGTCCAGACTGCTGGCTGTGGTATGCTTTCCCACTGTCTCGTAAAGAGTGATCTCTGGGAGCAGCCACCTTCTCACTGCCTTGCCAAGAGCAGCCACTGGGAATACTCGTGCTTGGGTTGGCTTTACTTGGGCTGAGATTCTCCATACTTGGGCTGGGTTTACTCATACTTGGGCTGGTTTCACGTTTATTCAAATTTGGAATTGGTATACTCGTTATTGGACTGGTTTTATCTGTGCACGAACTGGTTCTGCTTGTTCCTGAACTAGATGTGTTCATACTAGAACTGGCTTTACTCACGCTTAAGTTGGGTTCACTCATACTTGGACTGGCTTTACCTATATATTGACTGGGCTCACTCACTTTTGCACTGGTCTTACTCATGCATGAGCTCCGTTTACTTATAGTTCCACTGACCTTCCTCACACGTGGACTGGCTTTACTCGAACGTGATCTCAGCTTGCCGATATTTGGACTTGTTTCATTCATTTCTGAACTGGGTTTTATGCATGTCTGGTCAGTGTTTGACCTGTTTGTGGAATGTTTGTGCGAAACTCGATGAGACTTTTTGGAAACTTTGCTGCCTTCAGTTGATGTCTGACCCTCTGAAGATATGGAATCTGTGCACCCGAGCCTCTTGTCTTTTAGCTCTTTAACAGCAGCAATAGAAGCCAGTGTTGGCTCTGACAAGCCACCTGTGACCGTGTCCAGGCTGAAGTCGAAACATTTCATCTGTTCATATTCTTCTTTCTCACGTGACAGGACTCTCTCAGCTTCCTCCTTGCTGGAAATTATAGAAAATAGAACATTATATTTGGGTGTTCAAGCT
This sequence comes from Peronia verruculata, assembly GCA_038406235.1. Classification (NCBI taxonomy): domain Eukaryota; kingdom Metazoa; phylum Mollusca; class Gastropoda; order Systellommatophora; family Onchidiidae; genus Peronia; species Peronia verruculata. Next base: position 6,567 of record JBCAUA010009056.1, on the reverse strand, counting down.
GTGTATTATCTACATAACAACACTCTTGTTGTATATAAAAAAAAAAGACAGTAACAGGTAGACTTTTGCAAAATTCTGAGATCAACTATCTCCTATCATTGCTTTGTTGATGCTGCGTTTGACACTTAATGCATTTTGAAGAAAGGGGAATTTGTTGTTGGTTTTACTTTGTGTTAAGAACACAGGCACAGGGGTGGCAGGCAAAAAGAGCAGCTGGAGGAACATTTCTTGATACAAAGGGATTTCCGCCAAACATGTTGAGAAAGTGTTTCTGAAGAAACACAAGGGAAACAATAAACATTCGAACCATATTAAGCTTATCAGGTCTTGAGAGGAGAAAAAGTAAATGTTTTTCAGAGCATGAAAAAAAAAAAACAAATAACCAAACGACATCTGAACTCTACCTAACCAAGAAGCTCCTGGTGGAGATACACTGTGGTTTCCCAGTCCTATCGTAGGAGAGAGTAATCTGTGAGAAAGTCCACATCCAACCTCCATTCTTGGACATAGCCCGGCAGTAGCGGCTGTCCGCCTTGCCTTCCTTCAGCACTAGGAAGCAAACATAGTTTTTCGTATGACATGTGCGTTGCTGGGGATTGGGGGTGGGAGCTGGAGGAAGGGCAGTGGACTATATATATAAACATTATGCCCACGAAAATAAAAAACAAAGTCCATAAAGTGAAATCAAATACCAGTCCCCAAACATTCTACAGGCAACATCACGAGAAGAGGTGGAATCATTTATTTTATCCATTTGAGCAATCCAATCAACAGAGTCTGTTGTGGTATATCTCTGTTCTTCCATCAGAGATACTATGAGAACAGTTCGCCCATTTTACTATGACTGCATATAGACTATTATAAACTGCCTCCTTACCTCTAGAGAGCAAACGATGTGTTCTGCAGTCATTTCATCATATAACAGCAAGATCGGGACGTGAATAAATGGAACGTGAGACTGAACAAGTTTGACTGCATCAATATAATACATAAATGGATATAGATCTGTATGAAATGAGGAAGAAGAAAAATTTTGGAAGTTGACCCATGGAGAAATAGGAATGTCGCCTTTTAACATTTGACTGAGCTGAATAGAACAAAGCCTCATACCCATGAGTAGGGGAACCTCTAAAAGCAGTTATTTACTTTTGGCTCTCATAGTGAGCTACTAAAGATAAAATCATTCGTGCAACATTTTAATGTTGAAAACAAAGGACATATTTGATGATGTATTTCATCTTTAAATATCTGAATAGCAGAGTTTTAGACACGAAACACAGGCAGGGAAGGCTGGGAGCTGTGCAAGCTGAGAGATGTGCAGGTACCTTTGTAATGGCTATGTTCACACATGATCAGATCACTGGGATGGGTGAAGACGTAGGCGCTCAGGCCGATCAGCTCCTCAGGGGCGTAGCCCATCAATTGCTCCACTCTGGGGACAGAAAGAATCCATTATCTTCAGACTAACGCAGAGCCATCTTATCAGCACTATGGTCCCGTGCAAAGCAATGCAATGGAGTCCCTACGACAACAACACACAGAAATAGAAATTTAACATTTCAGTATATGAACATACACAGGTAAGCGCGATACCACTAAGTTCTTGGGATCCCCGGGCAGGTCAGTGCCCACCAGGCCCATTCATTAAAGCTGCTGCGGACGGAATCATCATCGAGCGAGCCATAGAATGAACAGACAGATTTCGACTGTGGTAAAGTGAAAGCAGTCGGTCCTTTCAACATATCTTTTGCAGGCAATCTCTTAGCAATCTCTGTCAGCTGCCGAGAAGCTGTCAAGTCTAACAAATGTTTGAGTCAGCCCACAGCTGACAACGCAGATAATTATCAGCGGGAGGTTTTCTGGGGAGATTAGACCCTTGAGTGGTCCGAAAGTCAGTGAGCTGCAACGGTCCCAATCGGGCTGATACAATTACTTTATATTCATGATTATTATTATTATTATTTTTAATCTATTATCATCTCATCAATCTGGAGTCTAGATTTAATAAAGATGTGGAATAATTAGTTGGTCCAAATATGAGTCGAAGAAAAGCTAAGTTGTTACATCCACACATTAGCCGAGTTTTTATAATTTGTCTTGTTGATGAGTTAAATTTTCAGGAGTCATAATTATATCAAAACACGCCAGTTGCAGTTGATAGTGAGAACACACTTAATGGGATGAATTAATGGGAGAAATCCAGAAAATCTGACCTCTCCACATTAGTTTCGAGGAAACAACGGGAGCATTAATTTATGTCCCGTGTGGTTGATGGATTGACTCGACTCAGTTGTTGTTGTTGCTTTTTGTTGTTGTTGTTGTGGTGGTGGTGGTGGTGGTGGGTTTTTTTTTTTTTTTTTGTCAACTCAGATTCTTTTATTATTGTCATAAAGATGTGCGTCTGTGTGTGTGAGAGAGATGGGAGAGGTTTCTTGAAGACAAACCAGTTATGCCTACCTGGGTTCACAGTACAAGACCTTCATGCCCATGCTGTATCTGGCCACGAAGGAGTTGGTGACGGTGTCACAGGTCAGGATGGTGTCGCACTGCGCTGGCCGGCACAGACTGACCAGCCCCCTGACCCTGATGTGTCCAGTGTTCTTGTCCCGGCACAATCTCAGCCTGGCGTTCCACTGGTACAGCTGAACACAGGGGGACGGGAGAGAGTGGAAGAACAGACATAGGGAGTTCCCATTCTAAACTGTATAAGCCTATGGTTAAGTTCTTGATACATTTTTTTAACATTTATTCCTCCAAGAGATGGATCTGGGCCAAACCTTATTCACAAACTTTGCATGGGTATGTATTACGTTCCCAACATTACACGGTATAATTGCCTGATAGCCTTTACTCATATTTAATCACTTTACGGCATAAATTGTCACTCCTGAAACAAAAAATATATATTAATTTTATCTACAAACATTGATATCTCGGCACTTTTTTTTTTTTTTTTTTTGATCTTTCAAGATTTAAGAATAAACTCAACAGATTGATAGTCATGTGAAGTATTAATTTTACAGAGTAAAATGACAATAGGTCACAGGTTTCTGAGGAATACCATTATTTCTTAACAATAACATCAACGATCTCACACTAAGGTTGTGGAACAGTGAACACAAAGCTTGTCTTGGTATTGGTGAAAAAGCTTTGCCAGGTCTAACAGGGTTAACCAGAAGATGCTGCCATCAACATGGGTATGCAGAGGCGGCAAAACAAAATATAGTACAATAAAATCTTCCCCAGTTGTAATAAGGAGTAGCTGAGAAACTCCAACGCCATTTACCCTCAGTATCTGTTTAATGGAGATCGAGCCCTATGGTTAAACGCGGACCATATTTATTCCATGGGTCTAGAAGCAAATTCGAATCTAATGATATTTAATTTGTTTACTAGCGATGATGACTTTACATGAGATGATTTGTGAAAATTCTGCTGTTGTAGGAGTGGCAGTCGCAGACTTAAGACTAAAACCCGAGAATGTTTGCTCAACTTACCGTATAGCCCACATCTCTGGATCTAGAATTTGCTCTCTGGAAACTGAACTTCATGGCCACATAGAATGTACGTCGAGTGTGCCAACTTTTCGGTGGTTGCCATGGCTCTGAGATAAAACAATACATAATGCGAAAACGGTAGGACAATGTTTTTAAATTCAAGCCAGAAGCAGAGAATTATACTGACGACAGATCTAATGATGGGAGATCATTTTGACCAGCCTCATTACTTCCCTTTGCCAGACACAAGAGATGTTGAAAAAAGAGTGTAAAGAAGAAACTAGCACTTTACTTTTTGTTACTTGAAGGGTATAAAACATAAAGATTGATAACTATTACAATAATTAGGAAACGTTTTCCTCAACATTTTCGGCTACGAAGAGAGGCGTATCGGGGAACAAGAAGAGAGACATCAGAAAAGGAAAGACCGCACAAGCTCCACCTCCCAGCCTGGTCCAGCGCCCAATATTTCCTGCCCCCATTGCAACAGACTCTTTCGTGAGATGATAGGCCTCATCAGCCATCTCCGTACCCACCTCACCCCCCCCCCCCCCCCAGTGATCAGAAATCATGGTCATCTTCGCTTGTGAAGGACGAACATCATCATCATCAACATAAAAAAAAAAAATGATAACTATTACAATAATTAGGAAACTTTTCCTCAAACACGAAATTTGCGGAATTTTTTCATGAAGTAAACTTCAAGAGCAAAGCCCAAACCTGATTTTTTCCCTCGCTTTATACTGTTTGTTCCACACCGTTTATGTCTGGCAAGGGGAAATGACAGTGGTGGTCAAAATGATCTCCCAATAAGAGAAGAAAATGAAGAGTGTCTCAGGTGGCTCTTTTTCTCCATCAGACATACTTTTCCCTAACTCACTCATCCATTTTCTCATTCATTCATTGTCTCACTCGTTCACTCATTATATTCACTCCACACTCAAGTTTGTCATTCTCATCTTTCCTTTTCCAAGCATCATGAAATGCACACGAGCAAACACTAAAATGGTGAAACCTGTAACTGTATCCAAGAACGCATACCTCCTTGAAATTGTTCTGCATCCATCTGTCTCTCCAGCTCTTTAAAGTCTATGTCGTGGACAAAATCTGAAACATCCTGGCCAATAATGTAATTCTGGAAAATTCAAACAAACGAACATTAAGTTATGCACAATGCACAAAGCAACACTTTTATAGAAAAGCTGATGTTCTGATTGAAAGATATTGGCCAACAAGCAAGGTGATCTATTCTTTCATTAAAAATTTAAATTTGGCGTCAACCACAATGAGTCCCTATAGACGTAGATAATATAACTGTTTCCCTCCCCGTTCCCCCCTCCCCCTTAAATACAAACACCCCCTTTTTCTTTCCCCTTTGCGATTTCCTGAATAGCAAAAAGAAATGCGAATCGATTTGTTTTCCTGAAGCGTGAGCAAGTAGATTGGCAACAGCAGAGGAGTGGGCAGGCAGATATTCCGAGCTGAACAAACACATGAGGCACTTAAGAAAGAGTGGACCTGGGTGGACATTTTACAGACAAGAACCCAAATTTGCATCCACCTTAATGTTCATTGCAGTCGATGGATATATAAAAAGCTACACTGCGCATGATTTGCGTGAGCTGAAAATTGGGTGGGGGGGGGGGAGGCTAAAGTTCATAATTACCAAAGATACATATAATATAGACTGAAGTTAGCAGACAGGTGTGTACACTTAAAAAAAAAACAACTAGAATGACTATACAATTAAAACTAGGCAAACAATAAGACCTATGTTTATGACACGCGGCTGCTCATATATTGAAACGACAAAATACCATATTGTCGGTATATAGGGTTGTGAGTAACTAGTCTGTCATGTTGGGATTTGAACTAAAGACTCACTCATCGTACACGATAAATCTTTACACAAATCATGCCAGTGACAATAGTCATCCGTCATTTTTACCTGTGAATAACCCAGGAACTGGGAGACGTTCTCAGAGACGTACAAAATCATCATGTCCCTATCTAGAGAGATGAAGAATCCTGGAGCGGCGTCCAAAAACACAGAGGTCTCATTAGAAAGCTCGGGGAAAGTCCGTGATGGCTGCTCTTCCTTCATAAGACGACCATCACTTTCCTGGTCTCCTAGGCTTTCATCAAAGCCATTGTCAAGCTGGTTTAGTTTACCTATATCTGCATCTGATGCAATGCCGTTTCCATGCTTTTGGGAAGGTATGTTGGGGGACACTTTTGTCGAAAGAGCTGAGTTTTCTTTCAAAAGGGTATCAGGGATGGTTTGAGAGAAAAAATCTTGCATGCCTCGCTCCAGACCTTCCTTATATTTCATCAGTTTTTCTGTCCGACTTTGGGAATCCGCTGGTTCATTGTTTTCTTCAGGGTTATCAGCCAAGAATTCTTCTTGTAATCTGGTCAGAACTTTCTCTGGTAAATGGATCTCCGGTTCTATTTTCTTGGGTTTTTGGTCGCTAAGAGCACCGGCTATGACGTTGCCATCGTTGTCAATGACTGCCATGGGAGGCAACTGCTCATCTGCAGTGGACACTGTCGGGCAAGTGGCCGGAGGGGTGGAGGGCAAGGAGGAAGAGGCTCCACAGTCCTGCAGCAGTCTTTCTATCCGGGCAGTCTCATCTGTGAAAGGACGAGGCAAACTACAGAAATTAACAATAGAACAAACGTTGCTGCGTGCAGATGATATATCGGAATTCTGTGTTCAGATTCGACACAGATACCGTGCCAAGGAAAGAAAGAAGGAAAGGAATGAAGGAATGAAGAAAGAAAAACGAAAGGGAGAAAGAAAGAAGAATGAATGAATGAATGAAAAATACATGAGACTAGCTGATTGTTTTTCAGCTCATCTATCGCTTCATATGTATTGCAATTTATTTAACTGTCAAACAGCACAATAACGAAAATATTGCCCCTCAGACATTCAATTTCTGGGCCAATGAGTACTCATCACGAAGGTAAAATGAAGAAGTAAAGAATTTTAGGGGTGGGGGGGGGGGGGGGGGGGGGGGGGGGGGGGGGGGGGGGGGGGGGGGGGGGGGGGGGGGGGGGGGGGGGG